>VZTL01239369.1:0-10295 GCA_013400535.1 Scopus umbretta | reverse complement strand
TTGAATCAGTAACATTTATTGTACTGCACGTGCTACACAAATAAAATACATAATTACTAGACAGGCACAGGTAAATTAGCATCTTAAAAATTTCACTTTTTTATCACATACCATTTGCAACCTGGAAATTTTGTAGCACTAACCTGCATTTTCAGGCGTCTGAGGAAAGCAGAAGGCACTTTCATGGTCCTGATTCTGGGAGGTCTCAGCAGCATGCAACGCCAGCCTGGCTTCTGCTTTGTGCTTGCCAAGATCACAGTCTCAGCTTGTGAGTTGAGCCATAAAGTGTTTTTAATAATGTATCTTAATACAAATTAAGGCAATTTTGTTTTTTCAATTAAATTGCTTTTAAGTAGTAAAACACCAAGTGCATCTAAACCCCACCGGTAATTACAGTCTGCTTTCAAGTTGTGCTCATCTCCCCATTAGGCGTGTTATCCGAAGCAGGGCAGGGGAGCCGGGTGCCCCTGGGACATGCAGGGGACGGCACCACCAGGGAAGGAACATCTCTGGGGCTGGGCCCTCCTTCTCAGGACAGGTCTCAGGACCCTAAACCACAGCTCTGATTTCACTTCTGCGTTACAGGTGCACGTGGAAATCCCACTTCTCAACAGCTTCCTTCTGCCACCGGCTGGAGGCAAAAGCCACCTGCATTGCCACCTACGCTTCTGACCCAGAGCTTGTGTTTTGCTGGGGGATACTAGAAGACCTGGCCTTGCCCCCGCCAAGGGACACATTGCCCGCCCTGCCTGCACACAGCCCGAGTTGAGAGTCGTTTCTCCATGATTAACAGGGAGCAGGAGAAACAGTGACATGAGAAAATTAGTTGCTGCTTGAGCAAGATTGCCAGCCATTGTGTCAAACAGCCCCTCTATGGCAGGGTGACAGTACTGATACCGGCAGCGGTGCTAATAACCACCAGCTTACATTGCTGCAGAGCCTGCGGTCCCCAAACACAAATGAAGCCCTGGACAGCTTACAGGTTTTTTCAGGACAAGACTATATAACTGGTTGTAAGAAGCAATAAGAGGAGAAAAAAAAATATTGATCAATAGAGTTGCCCGAGTGAGGTCAATGTGATCATCGACAGGTACAGGCACTACTTGGAGGTGTAAAACCTGGAACCAGTCACCTACCATTAGCAAATGCCTCAGGGTGCTGCCACTTTGCTGGAAGGAGGCAGATCCCCCTGCAAATCTCTGCATGTCCCAAAGAGGATTAGTGATAAACAGTTCAACTGGCTTTTGGCTTTCTGTTCCCCAACTAAATTACACATTGTTTTAACTTGTCTGCGGCATTAGATACCAACCCTAACTTCTTTAGAAAGGATTCCTGGTTTCATTTCCTCTCATTCAGCATCAATTATAGAGCATCTCAGCTACGAGACGAGAGGTGTAGCCCACTCTGCACACATCTGCTTCCCTTCTTCGAGAGACAGACCGGGTAGGCTGGTGTCTGCTGCCGTACAAGCTTCCCCAGAGTTGTCAAGCTCTCGGGAATTTCGTATTTTCTGCTGCAGATTGCAGATTGAAGCAGCAGGAGGCCAGGTGAAGGTGGCAGCAGCACTGCCTGACTGGCCCTGAGCAGCAAGACAAAATACAGGTGGCATGGGGCAGCCCATGCTTTGCAGAGCCCTACCACTTTCCTGATGGCACTTCAGCAACAAAATGGTTAAATGCCACATGGGAAAGTTTCCTCCTCCCCAACTCCCCCCAAAATTGTAGTAACATCTTAAGCAGAGGCATCAGACGGACAAGATAAAGGCAAAGCCCTTCTGCAGGAGGATTTGTCTCTCAAATCTAGATTAGAAATTGGTGTTTGGGGAAGATGGGACCCTAATCTGATTGAATAAGGGGAGTTTGTGATATCAATCTCCTTGGATCCCATTGTCTTTGTGCTGCTTTGTAAATTAATATTCATTTTCGTCTCTACGTTTATGCTGAATCTCTTGTGCTTCTTGTCTCTCACTGTTTGATAAATTGCACATATTGGATACTGTGCACTGGAATTAGCATTACATTGTGTTTTACCTTTATAGGTGTGCTTAAGTGGCATGAAAAAAGAGCTGCAGAGTGTGCAGGCTGCAGGTGGGGAGCTGCAGCTGCCGGCAGGTCCAGGACTGGGCACTGGCTCTGGCAAGGGTGTTTGCAATGGCCCATCCCCAGCCCCTGGCTCTTGGCTGGTGCTGGCAACTGCTCCAGCCTGGGGCTGCTGGAGTCACCCGTTGCCCGGCCGATGGAGGAATTCTGGCTGCCCGCTGCCCTGGGCACTGCCCCTGCCCCTCTGGGGACTCAGCCCACCCTCCCGAGGTCTGTGCTGGATGGGCTGGTTCAATCTCCAGCACCTGCTTTACCCCAGCCTGGCCCATCCCTGGTGGCCCATTCCCAGGGCTGTGCTGTCTGTCCATGGCACTGTGCTCCTGCAGCAGCGCAGTGGCTTCCTTTGCACAGTTCACTGCTGGTGCCACCTTCCCCAAAATTCAATTTTTTCCCCTTCCCTTAGAACATTGCATCTTGTTCAATCCTTCCCCTGTCACACCGGCTCCGGCACTGTTTCAATTGGATTCCAAAAATAACCTCTTTATTCACACGGCTCATGCTATTATATCGTAGTACAGCTCGGGCAGGCAAGGGGTCATTCCATTATCCAGGAACGAGATAACTGAGTATTAGGGCAGCCAGGCTCTTTGACTCTCTGCCCTGTGGTAATGGGCCTTTTTTAAGGGCATTAACCAATGTTTCTACTCAGGTATTTGACAAGAGTAAAGGTAACATTGCCGTTTAATCCTCTCTTTTCTTTTTTTTCCTTGCCTATAGACAGCATTCACACGTTTACTTCTCTTCAAGTGTTCAAACTTCAGCTCAAAACCACAGAGCTCATTTTCTCTAAACCCTTCCCCTGAAGTTCTAGTTACAGGTCGGATTAAACATTCCAGGCACTAGGACGCAGGTGATCATTCCTGCTCCAAATGCTGCTGCCGGCTCTCCTGCCTTCACCACACAGCATGCCGTACTGAGCCCACCGCCCCTGGGTGCCACCTGCATGCCTGGGGGGACTTGCACAGGGTCCTGCCCGGGAGCATCCCGCACTCCTGCGGCGCTGGCTCCGGCCGCCCCTCCCTCACACCAATGTGCCAGTGAAACGTGGGCGATGGAAGAAGGTTTTCCTGACCTGCCCTGGGTGGTGGCTGCGGGGGAAGCAGCGAAGCGTCCAGAGGGGCTGGCGAAGGGACGGGTCCCTCTGCACAGAGGCTGTGTCCTGGCTGTCACTCGCAGGCTCAGGGGACACGTGAAACGTGAAAGGCTCGTCCGTGAACATGTGCTTGTCCAGCAAGTGCTGGGCGGACGTCACTAATGAAGGAAGATCAGTGCACGAGTGACGTTCTGGCTCATGCTGGTCTCACACACGTGTGTGTCTCTCCCAGATAAAGCTGCAGCCTGTGAAAGATGCCCAAAAAATTAAGGGTAAGTTTGTCTCAGTTTGTCCACGTACAGTACCTGGAAGTGTTGCCTTCAACCCCCGTTCACAGCAGGAGAATGCCAGATTTGGGAGAACATTAATGAGTGCAGGGTTTGTAACATTGCATCACCTCTTCCTAATCCAGACCAGAGAACAAGCAGAGAGGGGACGGAAAGCAGGAGGGAGGATCAGGGGAGAAGGGCTGACAGAAGAGACAGCAACAGGATGGGATAGTCAGTTTTGAGTTGGTTCCTTACTGGGACTCAGACCACTGCAGAATTTTAAAGAGTGTGAACTGATCACCCAGGCTGGTGTGTTTGTGAGGGCAGAGGATGGCAGCTCTGTGCAGCTCCCATCCCACCCGCCATCGCCCAGCACAGCAGGAGCCTCCTGCTGCTCCTGAGCAGTGCCGCTTCCTCCAGATTGATGAGAAAACATCCCAGAAGTCCTAGGAGCCTTTGAAAAAAATCACATATTGCCACTTGAAAGTTTTCTTAAGGAACAAAACAAGTGGGATGCCAATGTGCCCAGACAATTTGTTTGAGGGGCACACTTCCACTCTGCTCTCATTAGAGCTCTGTTGCTACATGTGTGCACCGTGTCATGGGCAGCAAGGTTCTGGAGCCGTTGGGTCAGGGCAGAGCGACTCCCCCGTTTCTTATCCCAGGCCAGCCACGTCCTGACTGAAGGCTGGAGGCAGCTCTAGGCTGGGTTAATTTGTGAACACCCCAAGCATTTCTTCAGCAACACTGCTCATGTCTTCTTCTTCTGAGTCTCTCAACTCACACACAGATTTTTCCAGGCAGGGAAGGTTTCAGGCTCTCCTCCAGCACAAGCATGAAGCCCTCTGTCAGAGCAGCAGTGAGGAAACAACTGAATAGCCGAGCTGCCTTTCTCTTCCCGTTCTCGTGCAGTTGTCCAGGTAGAGCGTCTTCAGCTTGGCAACGAAATAAGTGTGGCTGAATGTTTCTTGAAGGACTCGGTGCCAGCTATAAATTGGCATTTTCCGCTGCTAAGTCTGAGTGCTGTAGCTGCGAGCCAGGCCTCAGCTGTCCCTCCCTAGGCTCTGCTGTTCTCCCTGCACAGCGTAGTGCCTAACAAGCTCGGGATGGTCCTGGCATCGCACCGGCACCAGGAGCTCCGCAGTAGACACCTGCCTGTGTGTCCAGATGACATGGTGTCCCTAAAGTTTGTAATGCCAGCATCTCACCTCTTTAAGAGTGAAAATGTATATACCAAAGATTGTGGCTTAATTGATTGATTAATAACAGAAACTCTAATTGAATCCTCCCAGCTTGTACATAAGATGTCTTAATGTTAGAGCCTAGGGAGTAAATGCACAGCATGGAAGTATGAACTGCAGCACAACCAGTAACACTTTCAATTTAAAAGTCAATCTCATTATACAAGAAGCTGTTTTCTCTATCCCTCTGGAAAGGCAACAGCAATCTCCCATCTTCTCCCTACCAGAGCCACATGGTTTGTTAGTGTCTGTGGGAGATGCAAATACAAGCTTTTTTTTTATTTGTTCCCACCGCTGCATATCTGAGCAGTTCAGTAAATATTCATGAGGCTGCCATTGTAGGAGCTCTGAAAACTACAGAAAATATGCCCTCTGAGGTGACATGTAATTTGGCACTTCCCGCATGGAGAGGCAAAGGATGCAGCCGGAGCAGAAATATCCTAATAATTAAAAACCTTGCTGCAACCTAATCTTTTCTGTTTCTCACTAAACACAAGACACTTCAAACCTTTTCCATATGCAGGGCCCCCTGTAACACAGAAGTTAGAGAGACTAATGAAGAATGGTAGATTGGGGCACACCATCCGGGATACCACGCAGCATCTAAGGCCAGGAATGCCTGAAAATTCATCCCAAATTCACACTTTATGGTCATGATGCCTCTAGCCATGGAAAATAAAATCAGTCCATGCTGAAATGCCTCCAGAATGGAACAGTCACTTGCATACAGTGTGCCCCATTTTTTCCTTGTCCTTAATGGACTGATCCTGCTCCGTTATCTCGCCAGCAATCCCCTGTGTTCCTGATTTATGCTTCCTGACACACCTTGAGCTGAAGACGGTTTGATTTCATACTCTGGGTTTGACTATCGCAAAAGCTAAAGCCTGCTTGCGCCCTCCTGGAGCTTTCCAGTCTGCACCACTTGATGTCTATGAAAAAAGCCAGACAGTGCCAGAAAAACTGCAACATTAAATGAAAAAAAAATCACCCCTTCAAGCATTCTCCGTGTTTTGCTCCAGTCCATCATTTTGGTTTCTAAGACTCAAAATCTCAGAAGACTGCATCCTTCATGTTAAAACAAGGTAGCATCCCTGAGCCAGCGTAAACCTGATGTCTCTCCTGTCGGGTCCACGAGGTCATTCCAGAGTCTTCTCTGCCATGAGGGCAAGAAACCAGCTGGAAACCAAGTTCCATCCTTTTCCTCATTTTCACCTTTTTTCCTATCCATTTAAGTAGCTTTCTTGCACAGAAGATCTACCTTCTTCTAGACAGCTGTAATGTGGTCCAAAAGGTCAGTGTCCAGAGTGGTGTGGAAGGAAACGCTACTTTTGGCCACTTTGTTAAGGAGGTTAATGAACCGTTAAAGTCAATTGCTCCCAGACACTCGTTCTTGGATGTCTGCCTGGGGGACACCCCTGCGCCTCTGCCCGGGAGCCAAGCGTCTGTGAGGCTCCAGCCTCTCAGTGCAAGACACAGCACAAGGCAGGTACTCAGTGCTGAACGGGGTTTTCCACCCTATGCAAGACAACATCAGGCAGTTGGTGACTCCCCGGGGAGCCGGGCAGACCTGTGCAATGTGATCTGCAGAGGAGCTTTGGGCACGGGTGGGGTGGGGTGTACAGCAGAGGTCCTCCTATCCCCACGTGCTGAAGCAAGAGCTTGAGACAGAGCAGAATGGCGGAGGGCTTCAGACACAGAGCCTCTCAGATGCTCTCCTGGCCCATCACTGTCTCCCTGCCTGCAGAGTAAATGCGCGGGGTGTTGGTGCACATCTGGACACTGATCCCTGGAGCAAGGCAGGAGCATCTCTGTGCAGAGATGACCTTGTCCGGACCCCATGGGTGTAGGGGCAAAGGGGGATACTCTGCACTTTGTCCATTTGGGTCCTCCATTTGTGGAGCAGAAGGCAAACACATACTAAGGGTGCCATGTGGTGATGAGATGGCCCCAGGGAATACTTGATTGAATCCCATCTTGCCCCCCCTTGCAAGCTGTGCCTATAACATCCCCTTTATAGATCCAGCAGCCAAGAGATGTCCTGCCTGCTGCTTGTCCTGTTCCCTTTAGCTACACCATCATTGGCATTTCAGTGTCATTCACGCTGTAATCTCACAGATATCTGTTTCCTATTTGGATTCCCACCTGTCAGAGCACCTCTTTCCCACTGGCGGTATGGGTAGTGAATGACCTTCAGCCAGTAAATGGTTATAGCCTTAAGACAACACAATTAAACATGTTTTATTGCTTAACACACTGTGTCAGGAGCCTTAGTTGTGTTTTTGTTCCAGTCTTCTATCGTTTTCAGAAATGCCTGGATCTGTGACAGCTCAAAGCGCCCATGTACTTCTGCTCCCAGGTAATCAATAGAAGGCCTCAAGGTATCTCACGCTTCTGTCAAATATGGGATTTTTAGCATGAAAGCATTTCCAAGACTTTTTTGGTCATTGCAAGTGTCCACCCTCCCTCTCTGACAGTTATCACAGCAAGGACATGGGGCAGCAGCAGAACAAAAGCAGCTTGAGCCACCGGTGGGAGGGTCCTCCGGGCGATTCCCAAAGAGAAGGGCATCACAGGCTGCGTCCTTCATCAGGGGCTCTGACAACCCCGGGGCCCCTGCGCCCCAGGGCAGCCGGTCACCGCATGGGAAAGCGCCAGAATGGGATGGGACAGGGCAGAGCTGGGGACAGGCCAGGCCCACATGCAGGTGGGAGACAAGGCTTATGGGATATTCTCAACACTAATTCAGGCTGAAAACCAGTTATTTTCATTAGTGGAGATTCTCTGGTTTCCCTCAATTTCTGGGTTGTTTTTCTGGTTTTACCTGTCTTCTGTTGTTTTTTGAAGAATCCTTGTGAATTAGATCCCAGCAGTAATTTACCTGTTTTTCAGAAAACCTCCTGTGTTCACAGGAGCAGCATTCCAGAATGAAATGTTAGTTTCTTCGGGTACAAAAACTTCCTTTCCATTTTAGGAAATTATTCCAGGTGAAAATTAAACATTTATGTATTTTGCAGTCTCACAAAGCTTGGTTTTTCTCAGATGAAGAAGACTTTCCATTATTACCCTATTTGTATCATCATGGGCTTGGTTTGCCATTTGTCTTGCTTGCTGGATCTCTGCTGCTGCCCTATCTTTTAGCACGCAGCTCAAAACCTTCGGTTCAAATCTCCACCAGGTTGAAATGGAGGCTGCAGACATTTTGAATAATATCTGATTTCTTTGTAAAGACTCTGCTTGCCGTTATGGCCTCTGTGAATTATTCTTCACTATTTCTTAAATGCCCGCTCTATGCAAAGTCAGGCCGTGTGATTTGTGTGAACTTTTTAATAAGCCCTCTCTCAGACTGTCTCACATTTATGTGTAAATGACCACTCATTTCTTGACTCCCTACCCAATTGGCTTGTGTAGTTGTTGTCATTAGTGGTTTTAACTGCATTTAAATTGTCGTGATCTGCCTGTGAGTTGTATTGGTCAAGGAGCAGTTGTTTGACACATCCATCATTTCTGTCTTGATCTAACCTCCAGATCTCCTTTGTTGCCAGCAGTAAATGCTTGCGGTAGCAACCAGCGGGCACGGCAGGGGTCTGCCGAGCCTGCGCTAAGGTGTGAGGTCTGTGCACACAGGGCAGTTCCCACAGGAATTAGCACATTTTGTTGCTGACCAAACTCTTTTCCTATTCCTCCTCTTGCGAGAGCTGTTCGCTGCCTTCTGTGGCAAATCTCTCAGAGTGAGATGATGCTTGTTCCATGCGCAGATTTGATGGGAGCTTTTTTTGCAGAACCCAGAACAAATTAACCAAAAAATTAAAGCAAAATTGCTAATTAGACTGAGATTGCTTTGCTTAAACCTAAAAACCTTTGCTTAAATGTTTCCCAATGGGCAAGGATGTCCCTCACCTCAAGTGGGACCCTCTTTGCAATGGTGCCACTTCGGATACGTTCCCGGTGCAAGGTGCCAGCTGTCCCAGCACACACCCAAAGGCAGTGCAGGAGGCAGAACTATTTTCTTCTTATTAAAACTAAATCATGCTTTTAGACCAGAACTGTCCCTGGGCCAGACGCATTGCAGCAATGCAGGCCTGTGTACAATGTGAAACAATTTGCATTTCAAGAATTTCTCCTGGGGCTCCCAAGGCTCCTCTGCAGCTGCCTGGGATGCAGTGCCTGGAGGCAGATCAAGGAGCCTGCACAGAAAGCTGCTAAAAACCAACGCGCTCCCCTCTCAGGGCTGTGCATGACCATCCTCTGCAGCGTGACATTTTCCTGAGAAGCCAAGGTAAGCATCCCAAGGTGGCACTCAATAGCAGGAAGCTGATGCTACTGGGCAGATCACAGCATTTCGTTCCTGGTGAGGTCTGGAGGGCTCTGCCTGGGATGAAGAAGACAAAGCCTTCCTCCTTCAGACACGCAAAACCATTTCTGCAACAAAAGCAATGACACTCCTGCACAGCCAAGCCAAGGGCAGCTGCCATCGCTACTCAACCTGCAGGTCTGCTGGGCACCCCGCTCCAGGGAGACTGATTTTGTCCACTTCTCTCATCCCTCTGGAGGTAGCTGCTGCCTGCCTGCTCCTCCCAGCTGGCAGCAGGCTCCACTGGACCACAGTTCTCCAGAAGCACATTGGGTTGCATTTCCACAGCAAGCTTCTCGTATACTTCAAATGCCGCTGTTGCATAGCAAGCTCGTTCCTTTCCTCCTCCTGGCTCCACATGCCCTCCTCAGGGCCAGACCGGTCGCTCCCTGTGCCCGGCTGAGCACGGCTGCAGAAAGCGGTGCCTGGGGCCCTGGCCAGGCAGGGGCTCCGTGGTGGCACCGGTCGGTGGCCAGCGGGGAGGCCACAAGGAGCCAAAGCCATCGTCCTTGATTGGAGAATCCTGACACAAATGGCAAGAGAAAAACAAATAGGGAGGGAAATGAACAAATTATACCGATAATTGGTTTAAAAAATGCATCAAAGAAAAATGATATCCAATAATACTGCTGGTTCCTAATGAATGTGTGTGTAATAAAATCAGGCTGTTTGGGCCGTGGTTAGCCCTGCACTTCACATCCCCAGATTAAAAATGGAACATCTGTGATGATTTAATTTACATGTTAATAACAAACAGGCCTCCAGAAACCAACGAATAAATGCCTTTTATTGCCGGCGTATCTTTTCCACTGCAGCTTGAATGAAAACTCTGGTAATTAATTGTTTTAAGCGATTCTATTAAAAAGTGTCTGGAAGTGCTGTGTGCCGAATGTTTATGTGGGCAGGCAGACGAGAAGAATACAGACGAGGAAGCAGCCTGCTAATTATGTGCCTTTTTAAAATTCACTGCCTTAAAGACATGGGATACTTTTAAACATGGAAGTCGACCCGGGCACATTTATTTTTCCCCATTGTTCCTTTCCAGTTGAAAAGTTTGGAATTTAAAATAAATAGCAAATCCTGATGTCGCTGTGTTCCTTCACAAAGTGGAATGGAAGCGAAAGGACCCATTCTGCCTGGACACGCGGGTGCTGGGAGAGCATCAGGGTTTGGCTGTGGGGCAGCCATGTGTCCCTGCAAGACTTGGCACGTGGTACCCTGGGACATGGGACATGGGACGTG
>VZTL01239368.1:0-10238 GCA_013400535.1 Scopus umbretta | reverse complement strand
CACCCACCCCCCACCCCCAGTTTGAGGTAACCCAGCCTGAGGGGCGGCCGGCTGCACATATCTGCCCGCCGGCTGCGCTGGGGGGAGCGCTAAAAACTTGCACCCGGTTTTATTTTTTAAGATTTTTGGCATCGGAGGGAGCCCCTGGTGCGAGGGAACGCTTCGTGCCCCAAAGCGGGCGCTCGCCGTCAACGAGGCCGAGCGTCAACGCCGGGCTGCCTTGTACTAAAGGGAGACTTCGGCCCCGGCGTGTTGTGAGGTAAATTATTTCAGGTTTCAGGTGGAAAGGGTAGAGTCTGTCTGGGGATTGGGTTTAACCATTCCCTTATCGAGTTTATAAGGCCAACAGCCTGAAACCTGCCTCCCATGGGCAGAAGGTGGAGGAGAGCGCCGGGCATTGCTATCTGGCGGTGAAGCACGTCAGCGAACTAACGCACGGGTACAGGGCAGAAGCAGAGCTCAGTGCAGTGTCGTGTCATGGGTGACACGGTGAGAAATGCAGCAGATTTGGCTCCTGGATAATATTTTGCATAAAGCTACGCCTGGTCAAGGAAGAGCTTCTACTGACTGCAAGGCAATTGAATCAGGCGCATGGAGGTTAAGTAGATCCAATTCGAAAAGCATACTTTAAATAATTAATGGTTATCAGGGTCTTACTCCAATGAGATTTTTAAACCAAACTGGGAAATCGGAAACGCCAAACTGATGAAAAAACTGTCAGGCAAACTTGGAGGTCAGATATGTGCAGTACATCAATAAAAACAAGGGGAATGTGAACACAGACACATAATAGGTTAAAATGCAGGACAATGCATTTAAACATGAGGTTTTCCCCTTGGTACATTTGATCTGAAAGTCATAATGATTAATCTCTCACATTTTCCCAAATACGGAATTGTTATCATGCAAAATCCATCAAAGTAAAAAAGTAACAGTCAGCACAAGAAGACTAGCAAACTTAAAGAAGATCCGTTTCTAAAAAAACACGTTTTGAGCATGACATAGGACACAACATAGCTGTACAATATTTCTTACTAAGCACGACATGAACACTTTAGAAAAGGACACAAACCCAAAACAATAAAGCGGGTTTAACATTTAAATCCCCCAAAGCTGGTTCTGCTACGTTTCTTTCCACCTTGGCCATCCCTTTTTCTCATGGCAAGCCCTTGGATGTCGCCTCCCTGGCATATGCAGATCTTATAAATTGCACATTACAATCAGAGCTGAAACTGGGGTGTCGGAGGTAAAGCCTGGGAAATGGGGAGGATATAGGAGTGTACCTGTGCTCAGGGACACTCAAGTGGCTGTGGTCACCCGGAGGAGAAGCCAACCTTGGTAGAGAGCCTACGGCTTTCTTGAGTGAGCTGCAGTCAGTGCAGCGTGCAGACAGCGTGCAGGAAGATGTGAGCCCTCCGTGTTTTTGTCATGATGGGCAGTGGAGTTGTCTGGGTCTCGTTCTTTCCGACAACCCTCTGGACGGAGAAGTTCCTCCTTTAGGAATGCAGCTTTTAAGGAACCTGCAGCCCACTTCACGCTCCCTGACCCTTTTTACTGTACCGAGGCTATAACCTTCCCATTCTGTTAACTGCCGGTCGGAGCTGGAGAAAGACAGCAAAATAAGGGAGCCTGTGCAAGTGGATGAGCACTGCTTTCCCGTCACAGACCCTCACATGCAAGTGGAGATCCAGCTCTAGCTCTGCGGTGCTCTTGAAGGAGCAAGGTCTGCTCTGTGTCATCCTCTGTTGCAATGGAGGTGTGATGAGCCCTGACGTGTAATAAAGTTTAAAACAGGACTTTGATTTGCTATGCATTTGTTACAAAACAGGGTGATGTGCATTTCTAATACTGTGTAGTCAGAGCCTGAATTCTAGCGCGATGACGAGTGAAATGCAAAGAAGGTGTAAAACCTATGCCTTCCTATAGACCCATACGGTTTTTCAGTGTACTTTGTAACGGGAGGACACATTTTTCCAGCCATTGGGAGAGACAAACTAGATTAAAAAAAAAACATATTTCAAGCTTCTGACTCATTTACCCAAAGACCAGTAAAAATGCATAAAAAGGAGGTTAATGTTGTGGGTACCCTGACAAGAAAATTTGTGGGGTAAATGACAGTGGACCCCCAATGCTCTCCCTGTGTTTTGGTCAGACGGCACGCTTGGCGTATCTATACATGAAGTCTGCACTCTGGACATAAAGACCAGGAGCAGAATGAGCTGAATTTGGAATCATAACCGTAAAACCAAAATGTCAGTGCTTGTGGCAGCCCACATCACAAACTTTTCTGCTATTTCCACATGGCGGCAGGTTGGGTTTTCTGATACGGACTCTCCCCATCTCACACTATAGCAATTTTGGCAAGGGTAAAAGAAAAATCATGAATCAAACCCAAAACCTCTTTAACGAAAACTTTGGATTTCAATCAACTCTGCCACTGCAGACTGCGCATGAGAAGTTCCCATGGGCTTTCACGGTCCTTACGTGCAGTTCCAGCGGGGCGTGAGCTGACCTTTACGAGGGAAGGTTCCCTAGGAATCGCACATTCTAACCGCGTTCCTGAGGGCTGCGCCGCTGTGAAAGGCACGGGCACGTACAACCGTGCTCCCTGGAAAATTCCCTTTTGGCCACGCAATGTCGGGGTGGACCCCACAGGAGATTTTACAAGCGGCTGGATGGAAGGTGTGCACCAGCCAGCCGTGCTGACAACATCCAGTTGAAATGCCCGGGGAGCGAAGCGATTCCTTCCTTTTTAACACATCAGCAACTCTATTTGTACGACAAGGGTGTCTTAAGTTGTGGATCCTTTAAGAGACTTGCCTCCTTTTCTCTGCTTGGACAGAAAAATTAAATCTGACCTTTTCACAACAAATAAAGCAAGAGAGAGAGGAAAGATACAAGTTCGTATCCTTCTCAGACAAGTATCTCATTGAATTTACTGCGACTGCAGGCCCAAGTAAAACAAGCGGGAGTCGGCCCATAAACTTTCATTCCAGCTGCCAGAGCAAAATTTCTAATTGATTAGTGCAAAATGAATTCGCAGCAATACTGGGTTGCTATGGAACCTGAGCAAGTAGGCCAAGTCACTTTGCGGTATGCGCTGTTTCTCCTTCAAAAATACAAAACAGAAGGACTAGATAACACATTCATTATGCACACTCTTGCGATTTGGAAGCTAACTCAAAGAAAAACAAAACGGATTCCAAGTATGGGCCCCTTGGCATCAATTTGTAACAATCTTATATATCCGCTTGCAGTGAACAGTCAAAATTATGTTCTTTGGACTTGAGGCAGGAATAATGGAAGTTGAATGTCTCTGTATGAATGATACGTTACTTGCACATATTCAGAGGAAAACAGAACATAAACTTCTATTTTATCTATGTGCCAGTTTTTCAGATTAAGACTAAAAAAAAATCAGGGGAAGATATGTTACAGTCTCTGGTAGATTTATGAAAGTACTTAGGAAACACAAACTTTGGAAATAGGTTAACACAAAGAATCGGTTTCCCAGCTAAACTAAGGAACTCTGCAAAATTCAGGCACCCGCTTTAAATTGAGGGAAGAGACAGATGAGAGCAGCCTCTAAATAGTTAGGGGAGAGTAAGACAAACAATAAACACGCCTTCAGTTTATGCTACGCATTTGGCTGTAATATTTCAGAATACTGTTGAGTTTCTAGAATTACTCTGTCTCTTGCAGGATTCGGCCTTCAGAGATCAAGAGCTGATTTAAAACAGGTGTATGCATGCTCGTCTGAAGAGAAGGGCTGCCAGGAATACAGAACACTCAAGGAGATACTTTTAAATGAAGGACAGTAAATTGTTTCATAGACTATATTCAGTGGATTATACTCATCTGTTTAGAATTTGTCCCAAAAGAGGTGAAAAAGAGTGGATATACAAATGCTGGCTTTTCACAGAATGGATACCACAAGGCAACAGGAATTAATAGTGTTCGGTATACCCAGAATGGTATTATCTGCCATCAATAAATCGTTAATATCAGCTTTTTTCCCATAGTACCTTCTTCTGCCAAGCTTCAACCAAGAATCTTTCAGAGCTTTACAAGCATTGAGTATGTAAGCTTTAAAATACTGCTATAGGATCTGTTGGGATCTGTTATCAGACTGGATGATGAAATTAGATTGTCTGGGGAGCAGACTTACACTTCTGACAGATGAGGAAGCTGAGGCACAGAGACGTGAAATAATTTGAGTCAAAGTTCTGTTGTTTTCTGTATCTGCATACTGTATCTCTAGCCACTGAAATCGTCTGAAAGGCTGTTTGCCACGCTCAAAATATTTTAAATTAGCAGAATTCCCACCGTGGAGGAAGGACAGGGGAAGGCGGGCAGAAGTACTGTCATCGCGATTCCCTCCGTACAGCAACTACAGTATCTCGCATGTGAGAACTTCTGCATGAAGTCACGCCACTGAAAACGCTTAGCCTTTATACAACCTTAAAACATGCAAGTTTTTAACAGTGGTGCTGGTGCAGTGGTAATGGTAAGCACCATTACAAACGAAAGCACATCACAACACAGCTCTGGCCTTCAAAACGCAGGGCACTGGTACGCGTGGTGGGCTCATAGGAAGGCCGTGTAAGTGAGAGCGGGGAGTGTTCTGTAGTGTGCTGGCTGGGTGTATTATCCTGCCAAAAGAGAGAGAGTGTAAATAGATGCACTTCTTTTTTTGCCTTCCCCTCACTTTGCACAGTGGTTTTGAGTGATTTTTATTGACATCGAAACTAAATCTTATTGATCTGTATTAGAACTGTAGCTAGTCTTGCGCCGGAGAAAACCATGACCTGCTTACACAACGGAAGCGCTTAGGTACCTCTGTCTGATAAAAGAAATTAATTAATAAATACAGCTAAAACTCAGGCAGTTTCATCCCGCACCACATCTGGTTGATTAAAACCCCACAGGCACGAAGCAGTACTGCAAGGGGGAGATCTTCGTACGTGAAAGAGCCGTATTGGAAAGGTGACAGGCAGAGCGGGCATCGGGACAGCCCCAAGCAGCACCTCTGAGGGGGGTCGCTGGCAACGCGCGCGCGGGACAAGGCGGGAAGGGCAGCGGCCTGCCTGCTCGGCAGCGTTCAGTTCCCCACAGAATAGAAGAGGCAGCGATTTGGTCCACTAGTATTTCAGGGCATCAGAGATCCTGCTGGGTTGAGGAAGGGAGTGGGAGAATGTCTGGCAGTTTGCTTTTCAAGGTGAGGGGCAAGGTATTATTTGAAGACGAGCCCTGATTAGCGCATGGTAAAAGACTGCTCTCTTAGCATGCGGGAGCCTCGCTCCTTCAGAGGTGGAGGAAGAAGGAATTTTCCTAAGGGACGAGCAGCATTCATGCCTTTCTCATGGCAGCATATCATGCCTGTCCTGCGGACAGCATAAAACACCTCTGGAAAAAGAACAAGCTGAACTAGCTGTCTGGCAAAACATGTCAGTGAATCACAGGGGTAGGGAATTGTTACGCAGATTTATTGCTGTTCTTTAACAATAGGCGGTCACAACATTGTTAGTTCAACAGGGAATATATATCTTGTGTTTAGAATTGATTAAAAAAGCAGTCTCGGAAAACTACTCTTAGTTATTTATATTTCCCGAATTTCCACCTGCACTTATGTTTATTTTATTTAATTTAATTTTGTGTGTTTGATTTATAGCTATGGAGCCAGAGGGGAAAATAAATGAAATAAAAAGGACAAATGAATATCATCTTAACAAGAAAAACCTGGGCAGCTGCCATGTCGCCAAAATTAAAAAATGAGTAGTTGGGCCTCGAAAATGAGAAATAATCACATGCCCTATGTGAAGACTGGCACATTGGGAAAAAGGGACCACGCAAGGTTGAGAAGGCATGAGTAAATTCACTTGGACTGAAATGGAGTATGAAGAACATGTGGACTTCACCAGCCTTGTGGGTGATTGGAGTTACTCTTCTGAATTGTGGGGTTTCTCTCCCCTGTGCTGTGAAGAGATGCAATGATTTTCTTTATCCGATTGCCGGGATGGTGTGTTATCTATCAGGGAGTTCACAAAGATGCTGGTAGCAGGAACTCGGGAGCATTCTGGTTGGTACAGGGCAGACCATGGGCAGACCTTCCACCGGGTGGGAAACATCTAGAATGGCCATGGCTCTGTGAGGGGCGATGTGACGCTGGGGTACGTAAAAGCACCACAACTGTATGCCTGATACCTGCCTCTGTCCCAGCACAGATCATGGGCTGAGCACTTGGGCCTTATGAAATTATTCCCCGGATGAAGCAGAAGGTAGAAAGGGACAAGAAATAACCCAGACCTCAGATCTCCTTTCCCCCAGCTCCTGAGGTGACTAACCTGACCCAAAACAGCAGAAAACAATTATCCATGGAGCAAGATAGAGAGGAGCAGGGAGGAAATTGTTCCCTTCTGAAATGCACTTGCTCCAGGGCTTGGGGTGCTCTGGAGCAGCACAGCCGCGCTTATAATTTTTTGCCAACGCAAGAAAATAATACGGCAGATTTTCAGAAAATTACACGGGCAATTGCCTGAGCCGGATACTCAGCTTGCTCATTTGTAGGCACAACAGTAGAAACAGATTGTCTAAGTTAGCTACACGATTTTCTGAAACATCAGTCTCCAAGGCTGAGCTTGTGCTGTTATTGAAAAGCACAAACAGGTAATGTGATTTCCAAATATATGGGAGATTGCTTGTATCTCTTTCAAAATCAAAGGAATAAGGATCAAGAAAGAAAGACTCTTCTGATAGAGTATAAACAACCCTAATCACCACAGAATATTTATATCATTCCTTGTGAAATATTTACGCAAGTAATTCACATCATCTAAAGTTTTAAGGAAAATGCGAGCCCCTAATTACGGATCAGCATTACAAAAGCCTGTGCAGCTTTACTCAAACCCAACTTGTAAAAGAATAATGTAATCAGTAGGAAGGCTGATGAGCTGCCTGTGAAATGGCCTCTCTCAATCTGACACTAATGCTCTGCCTGATCCAAAACACCCAATATGAAGTATGAAGTTCCCTGCAGATGATTACATGCAAATCTCCTAAAAGGTCCATTTTCCTTTATTTGAACACCAAACTGCAGGCTTTGTAGAAATTGCTTTCTCTAAGCTTAATGCTAACAAAAAGGTTTACAGTAGCCTTGCAAAACTTTTCCTGGTACGCTTGGTCAAGGCAAAGCACCCTTTCATATTCCTGCTACCCTGGCAGGGAAGAGTTATTGTACGTGGGCCATTGCAAGGCTTTTTCATCTGCCCCAGCAAATAACATTTACACAAATCTCTTGCAGGGTGGTTGGCACTAGTTTTCTAAAATTAACTTCTGAAGTAATGCCAGAGAAGTCAAAACTGTGGAATACTAGAAAGCAACCAAAATTGCATGACGTTAGAGCCCACTGACCAGGGAGCAAAACCAATTCATCCTATAGCCAAAGCAGCAAAACCTCCCCAAGTTCAGCTCATGATCGGTGATGCACTTTGGGACCTTCCTGGCCAGTGTGGATGGGTTTTACACGTATATACATGTATGTAAAGCAATACACGGTGAGGCAAACTATGCCGTTAAGGAATAAAAAGTGTATTTCCCCCTGTTAACTAGACCATCACAAAGGAGCCTCTCTTGAAAGGAAAGAAGGTTGCCGTTGTTGGGAGAAATGGGGGACTTGTTTGAGGAAACGAAAGGATAATGTGACATAGTCACTGCAGGGTCTCCCTGCAGTCGGGGGAAGTACAGCCTTATCTTTCAGAGGCCATTTAGCCCGTCGGCAATTTGAGTTGCTGTGTCTTGTTTCTCTTTGTTGATTGTACCGGGGGCCTTGGGTGATCCTAACTCAGGTTCATAAGTGAAAGTGGCATGAACCCTGGGCCTAATGACTAGAACCTGCCTGAAGATAAGGCAATCCCAGTGAGACCTTTTTGGCAGTGGTATTTCAGTTTGCTCCGTAATACCTAAGGCCCCATCATATGTGCGGACTTAACACTTCCCTTCTAAGCTCATAGACAAAGGTGCTGTATAGTAGCGATGGAAGCGGAGACTAAAAGCTCAGGCAGCTGGAGATAAAAGTTGCAGTGAAGGAGAACTTTGAAGCAATGATATTTTATGCTTCTCTTGGGAAGAAACATAGTCTGCCTGGGTAAGTACAGTCCAAGGAAAACATATGGCCACGGATCTCTGGAGCGTGACAAAGGGGTATCAAAGTTATACTGCAGTGAGAATCCAACCCGTCTGTCCACAAGCTCTCTGGGGAGGAAATTTGGGGTGAGAGGAATGTTGCCTGAATAAAGAGATTGTATCTCTTCTTATTTTGGTTAAAATTACTGTTGGCTTTGGATTTCTGCACTGCATAAAACTAAGGAACTTACTTGTTTAGCCTCTTACACTTACTGGGACAATTTCCTCCTGATCCCTGTCTTTATCCCCATTAGGGTTGCATGCTTGCATCCCTGACATTGTATGGAAGTCATTTTCCAGCGACTGTTATTTTGTCTATTCTAGCTGATTTCCCTTAATTTGGGGAAGACCTTTTTTCCAGGGCACGATTTCAAACAAAGCAAACAGCCTCCCTTCAACATCTAAGTCATGGTTCAGAAGATCATTGTCTTTCTTCAGCTGAGAAAAGAGATCAAGGCAACCTAGTGCTAAAAGACTCTTCTTAGATGGACTTCTAAAGGGATCTGATGAAGGAGAAAGGTTATTTTCCATAGCCGTTTCTTTCTGTGAGCTAGCCCTGGGGCTCTGGACTTGAAGGCCGTAGGAAGTGTGAGGCTCCTGCACGACGGGAAGCAGGATGGCTGCACTAGAGTGATGCTGAGCCCGAGTTAATGTGCTCTAGACACAAGCAGCAGGGCCTGGTGCCATGCTAAGGGGGCTGTGCCCCCAGCTTGTGCCTCCGCACGGCACTGTGCTGCGGATATGCCAGCCCACCGGACCCCTAAATCTGGTGCTCTGGCCCCAGGTCGATGGTGGGTGTAATTCCTTTCCCTTTGACTCTGAGAGAGACCTGCTGTGTAGCCTGGGGAAGAGCTCTTCAGACCTGTTTGGTCTGATCCTTATGCCTTGGACTCTCACTGACATCTACCTCATGCTCCCCCAAGGAATGCGTTTGAATCTTGCACATACCCTGTGCCTGGCACAGCTCATTAAAAGATCGGACCTATCCTGCTTCTTCCAGTACTTTTGATCTTTTTGTCTTTTATTCTGCAGGCTTTTCAAGACACGGGCTGCTTCTCCTTGCTTGCATGTGAAGCTAGCAAAACAGCAGGACCTTGATCTTGTGTTTGACCATTAGGTGTTCAAGCTGTAAGAGCAGGGAAGTTGTTTGTGCTTGAGTAGCTATAATTGCTGTGGAGGAGAGCTGTTCAGAATGTTCTGCAGGCAGTGAGATGCTGAGAGCATCCCTTTGCTACAATCTGAAGGCAGGACAAGTGCTACGTTTCCAGGGAGGTCGAAGTGAAGACCACATACTTATGGAAAAAGCTGCGAAGATGTGCAGCCCTCAGTGCTCTAATCCAAAGTTTCCCCTTATAAACCTGCACTTCAGCTTTGTTTTCCCAGAAAACTTCCAGAATTCTTGCTAAGGCAAAAAGCCAAAATATAGCTATGCTTCTGCAGGTGATTGTCTTCTCTCCTGGGAAAGATTTCCAGTCAATGGTGTTGCCCAGGAAGGTAATGCAGGAATATGATGATATTATGTGAGGAAAAAAAGGCGTTGGACCCAAAATTCTGATTTGCTTTATGTTTGTTTCAGGCCTAGAACAACATTGGCAAGTAAAGAGCAACAGTCACCTGCAAGAAAAAAGGAAATCGGTAGAGACAAAGTTTCAGGTTATTGAATGGTATTTCCAGTCCAAAAATGGGAACAATTATTTTTCCTCCAAAATGACTGTATGTCTTTTAGCAGACAGCAAACCAACTTGCAAATGCAAGACTTCAGAATATTTCAGAGACATCATTGATATTACTGTTTTTTTCTCCAAAGCCTTGATTAAGATCTTTAAAGCTGCAATTTGAATACCTTAATCATTGCTTTGCTGACTTCTGCCCTATAAGAAAAAAATCTTTACCTTCACTTTTGTTCAGTTCCCTGCTCAGTGAAAAACCTGAAATTCTTCAAGGCGCTGTACAAAGAAAGGTCCCAAATAAGAGAGATTTTCTGGATCAGAGGGAAGGTAATGATAATTCAAAACACGTAAAAGGCACATGAGGAGTATTTGTAAAAAAAAAAAAAA
>VZTL01239367.1:0-10236 GCA_013400535.1 Scopus umbretta | reverse complement strand
ACAAGGCAGTGACAGACCAGGGGCTGCATGCCCCAACAACCATGTCCTCACTCTTCCCTCTAGGAAATCCACAGCTGATAGAAAATGTATGGGGAGAGAGGAACATGTTTGGGAGTGTATGCAATGTAGCTCCCTCAGGATGTAGGTATGTGATGTTGTCCTCGAAGACGTGGAAAAGAAGCAGGCCACAAAGAACAGCAGGCAGCATCTACTAATGAGTTGTTCTTCTTAACTGGGCATAAAGTGACTGATGACAGCCTTTTGTTT
Source organism: Scopus umbretta (assembly GCA_013400535.1). Taxonomy (NCBI): domain Eukaryota; kingdom Metazoa; phylum Chordata; class Aves; order Pelecaniformes; family Scopidae; genus Scopus; species Scopus umbretta. The sequence continues at coordinate 9,969 of VZTL01239367.1, read as the reverse complement.
AACAAGTTAACATTTTACCATGCCACTTTCTAGTAATAAGAGAAGATCCGTAGTCTCCTAGAAATGGGCAGAACGGCCCTCAGGAGGTAAATCTGGTCCCACCCATGACTAAACGTGGGCTCCAGCCTGTCAAGGTTATGCTTGGGTTTGTATGAGAAGGTGAGAAAGCATTTTAATGAAGAATGCTTACCATTAGCTACAGGAGAAGTCAAGGATTGAATGCCATGTCTATTCCCCATCTCTGCCACTGATTTGCCTTGTGAATTTGGAGAAATCAGCTTTGTAAAAGAAAGGCAACAAAATAATAACTGCCTACCCTAATGTGGGGGTTCCAGGCTTCACTGATCACTTACTTTCTGGCAGATAAATACGTGACTCATTGTGAATGGGAGAGGAAAGTTTTTCAGAGGTGAACGGGTTAATGCTGTAAAGCTTTCTGAGAGCCCTAGGTGATTAATTAGCACGAGATGAAGTAGCAGAACAAGGCAGAGCTGAGAAGAGATTTGTACCTGAGGGCTCTCTGCTGGCTGATGAGTAAGCAGATCAGAAAGGCCAGATGTAACCATTACAAATACGATTGTACTTAGAATGTCAGAAATTTCCAAAACAGGCAGAAAGGCCATTGTATTCCAAATAGTGCTCAAATGCCACGTCACTCGGGAAGCCCTGCATGTATTCCTCTGATCATGCAGGCACATCAATGGCATCTCTGCTGGATCATGTTTCCTAAGGGGTCTACTTCAGCTCTAGAGCATACTATTTGCCTTGGAGAGCCTTGGGGGGGCCAACAGTTTGCTCTATCAACCCATCAGCAATATACGCTGTATGGATCTCTTCCTTGGGGTGGGCTAGCTAGTTCTGTGTCTGAATGTACTTTTTGGTATCAAGTTCTGGTTGAAAGACTTTCCCTCTGAAGGCATACAAGTTCAGTGTCCTCTCTGCAGCCAGCTTTAGGAGCATGACAGCACACACTGCGCAGAAGAAAACTTCCAGAGGTCACATTGTATAATATAGCACAGGGCAGAGGCACCTAAGCAAGCTTCAGATGTATAAAATGTTGGTCAAAATGCAGTCTAAGGGAAAGAGCTTGGGGTTGACTTTGGGCAAATGGACTCACCCAAGATGGAAGCCCCAGCTTTCCTGCCCTAGGTCTGAGGAGATCCTGCGCCTCAGCCTTCTCCAGCCTAGCTTTCCATGCCTACCCCTTGCTCCAAACCTCTGATGCTTTGGTACCTGATACCCCTGGCTGTGCTATCTTCCCCTCACAGTCTCTCCTTTAAAGAGTTGCTCCTGTGTATTATCTGTGGTCGCTTCCTTTTTGCTCCGTTCCCAAACACCAGATCTATTCTTGGAACGTCCGGCTAGAGCTCTTGTATTGACGTCAAAATTACTCAACAGTTATTGTCAGGAAGGACTTGATTTGCATTTGAATAGGGTGGCTTTTTAATGTCTCAGAAATAAGATGCTTTTGGGGACAATGTCTGGAAAGATTCCCCAAGGTAAAAGTAAGGATGCAAATTGCATGCACGTCTATTCTTCTAAGGACATCTCCAATGGAATAAGGGTGGGGAAAAAAACAACCTGTGTGGAGTGGAAGAGTATGGCTGCTTTCTCCAGAAACCCCCTTCTTGCACTCTGTCCTCAAGGCCTGGCAGGGAGAGCACAGTGCTCCTCCGGCTTCCTGGAGAGGAGGAACTGCAGAGCTCACAGGTCCCTCTTGAAAATACTGTGGCAAATGTGAACCAGTCACTCGTGGATGTTCTGGAGGAAGATTTAATGGGAATTTTCCTGTTAAATAAGTAACGAGAGTTGTTCTCTCTTTTGCCACTCTGTTGCCACCAAGAACCTCGGTTTGGATGCACTTTGGTCAGTCTGTCTCCCAGAATGATCCCCCAGGTAAAGGGTGGGCTGGGGATCTGGAGGTCTTGGCAACAGGATCGCTACATCAACACTCAAACATGGGACTGTGAAGTCTCCTCAGCCTTTCATATGCCTGAGGAGGCAGCGTTATGTCCCTTGCTGTTTGATGTGTGGCTGAGGCCTCAGATGAAATTTGAACACCACGGTCTTGTCTGTGCATGAGTGTTTAAGACAACCAATTATCAACACGTACAGTGAATCTCATAAATGCAAATCATAACTTAAAGCTTGCTATCTAAAAGAAATCGCTGGAGGTAAAACACTAACTCAGTCCATGGGACAGGATTTTAAGCTTTATCAGATCAGGGTTTCTTTAACTACACTCATGCCTAGGTTTTACCAGATTCATTTAGCTGGATGTTGAGTGCTTTTGTCTGCGTGCATGATTGTAAGTAGAAAGTTTCTCACCAGCTATAAACTGAAAAGCCCCTTCTCCATCTGCAGTAGGGAACTGGATGCTCTTCTGCTGCTACCAGTTCCCTGCGAAGCAGGTTGTCCTTAATGCAGATATGCTCACATATGGTGAAAGAGCTTGGGGACACACAGGGCTACATGAATTAATACTGCCTAACTAATACCCTGGCCTTTAGTCTTCCTAGTATTAGAAGTTTCCAATGTGCAGGCCTTGAATGGATGAGGCTGCAGGGGAAGATACATCCCAGGACTCACCCAGACAGCCTTGGTCCATCCTGTGCTTGTTTTTAAGCAGTTGTGCCACTAGAGGTTGGACCTTTGGTTCTTGCATCAACACTTGATCTTGTGCTTCATCTCCCCACCTGTGAGACAGGGATGACATTTCTGCCTTACTTCACAAGAAGAGAAGGACCTCTGAGGATTCTTGGACACAAGAGTAAAAGATGCCCTGTAAGTACCTATGGCCAACAGAAAGCAGCTTCAGATAGTACCTGTGTGCAGCCTGAGATGTTACAGGTAGCTTTTCCCAGAAAGCAAGCTGCAACCAGAGTGCTGAGCAGCTCTTCAGAGCTGTCCTAGGGCTTTGCACCCTCCCCAGACGTCCAGCTCCAGGGTCTCCCTTGCTGGGACTGTCTGGATCACATAGTTGGGGTAACCAGACTTGAAAATCAAAGCTGAGCTTTTCTGTTCCAGCTCTTCCCTGCTTCTCACCCAGCCCTCTTCAGCAATGTACTCAGGGCAATGAGCCAAGGCCTTATTTTCTATCGTGCTGTTACCAAGAAGGACGTGAAGCTTTCCAAGCTCAGGCTGATTGCCTGTTTGTGCTGAACAGTGCCACTGTTTACAGATAAACAGACCACGGTCCCATCCGTGCGCTGTGAGAAGAGCAGCATGGGCTGGACTGACCTCCTACTGCACCTCCCAGGTCTTCCGCTAGCCCTCCTTTCCACTGCTGGAGGTATTGCTATGTCTGTTTTCCCTTCTGAGTGTCTCTGGGGAGGTGAACTTTAAGTCTTGCCTACATTGTGCAGAACTTGCTGGCAGAAACACTGCCTTGGCCTGTTGTCCAGCCAGACCCGACAGGCTGTGTCCCCAGTCAGTACTGCCCATGAGGACGGTGGGAGGGTGCCATTGGCAGGGGGAGGACTGGTGCATCCACAGGGTTGCAGATGCCAGTGCAGACCCATGAGGGACACCAAAATCAATGCCATCATTCAATTAGCAGGCAAGAGTCAACCAGCCTTGCTCAGAGCAGCTGCTCCTTTGGAAGCCCCTCTGGCCCAGACAGCAGGGACCCACACCAAGGGGGGCAAGCAGCAGGCAGCACCTGCACCACTAAAGGAGTGCCCTAAGAAAGGACCCTTCACCTGGTGCCAGGAGACAGCTGATAGCTTGTATGTGACCAAGGACACTGCTGGGCTGTGGGAGTGAGGTATCTCCGGCACACCAAGTGCCTTTGTTAGCCTTCCCTGCCACCCCTAGGTTGACTACTACTTGACTAGATGCCTTCAAGGCAGCTTGATCAGGAAAATCCCTGTGGTAGGGGAATAAGAGTACATTCCCAGCTAAAAGTTCCATGCTTAGCCCAGCTTGCAGGGGATGGATCCCAAACTGCTCATGGAGAACACATCTGACTGGCTGGACTCAGCTCCCACTTGCAGTATCCCTACCATCCTGTGGCAAATGCACACAACTCACTCATCTTTAATGTCTGTTTCGCTAATTCATGCTGTGTCAGCAGCTGCAATCACTGAGTGATGAGACATCACACAGCCTAGTATATGCTGCGTAGCTGGGAAACCTTTACTGCTTACTAAATTTTTATTGCAAGCCAGAGAACTTCTCATCCCTAACCTCTTCCTGTCCTTTTCCTTGATAGCTGTGTGTCATGTACACACAGCGTACAGTGCTGTCAGACTAACCACATGCAAACTGTCAGCAGGAGGCTTTGTTTTGGTTTACCCTCTTTAATAGCAAGATGTAGTTCTGGCTCAGTTTTAACCATAGGAAGTGAGCGCACCCCATACCAAAGGCAGAACAAGGCATGCTTCATCCCTCCACTGTGATCAGTCAGCAACAGGCGGATGGCCTGAGCACCCTGACTCACGGTTTGAAAGCTGGGGACAGGAACTGAGCCTAAATTTGGTTTCACTCACCCAGCTGGGGCCTGGTGGGGCTGTTGTGAGGAAGCTTCCACCACTGGGGTCTGCGCTGACCCAGATGCAGCGGGCTTAAGGGGAAGGTCACATTTCTGGGCCCTGAGTGATGTCCTAAGGGACATTGCTGGGGGAAGTCCTGGCTGTAGCCTGTGCTGGCACCAGCAGTGGGGAATTTCAGGCAGACAAAGTTCCCACCACAACAGACAGTGTCCTGTGTGCAAAGGATGGCTGAGGAGCCCAACATGGTGAAAGCCAGCAGGTTGGCACTGGAGCAGGGAAGGCAACAGAGGTGAGCATACAAGGAGGACCGTAAGTGAGCAAGGGATATTCACTAACTTTTCACACACCCATGGAGAAACCAAGAGATACCCCAATTCCACTGCAGCTGATGGTACTCTGTACATTTCCCAAACCTTCCCAACTAGTATTGCAAATATGAGTTTGGGATTTGAGGGTTTTAATATAATGTGCCAAAGCAAGAAAACTCAGCACATCCTGGAAAAAAAAAGAAAAGTTCCACCTTTTTGCTTAGGAATATGAAATTAGCACCAGGGGAGAGTTCCAAACACTGCAAGAAAATTTTTGTCTGTGGTTTGATAGTTCAGTGTTGGCCAGATCACTTGCCTGAGGCCATTGGCAAGCCAGTGAAATTGTGTGTATTAATCCACCTGAAGATTGTGTTCAATGAAAGTCAGGATCTCAGAGCCTAGCTGTTTTCTTGCTGAGTGCTACTGTAAATCAATTAGTCTGAGCTCACTTGAGTGACATGAATAACAGTTGAGTGAAAGGAGAATTAGACATGAAAGAAGAGTCATCTACTGGCTGTGCCATTTTATACCAGTCGAACATAAAACTCATAGCTCTGGAAGTGTGGGATAAGCACTCTGTGGAGTAATTAATCTATATAACAGTGGAGAGTAGTTTGTAGACTTTAAAATGTCTTCTGGGCACATTGCCAAAAGCATGCACTGAAGACTGGATTCTTCAACATTTGCCTGAGGTCCAAACCAGGCTCCAGGTGTCTGTTCTGGCGGCTCTTCACCAGTGCTCTGAACTGTCAAGCCCCAGGCCTTTGCTTTTCCTTCTCCAGCACAGCTTAGGGTATAGATTCCCTCAGCTGGTCTTTTTGGCTAGCAAATGTCTTGGATGATGCTAGTTATTTAACTTTCCAAATTTGTGAGGAAGGCTAGCAAATGATTTCTTATGATCAACAACAATAAGAAATTTCCTCCATCCTGTGCTCTCTTTGAAGAATGTTTTTAAAAATGTGGTCAATGTCTGATCTTCCAGGTCAAAATTCAGCCTGCTTTTCCTTTAACTTTGCCCCAATCACTCCTTTGCCATCCACAAGAAGCACACTCTGCAAAATTCTGAAAGGCAACTGGACACATGTCACATTTGTCCCTTCTTGATAATGCTGACTACAGCGGTGCTCTCCCGGGGTTCATGAGCTTTTCTCCAACTGCACTGAAAGGTACAATGGATTTTCTGGTGAACCCAACATCACAAACTTTTATTCAGGCTTTCAACTACTGCATTTAATTTTTGACTTACATCTCCCTTTTCTTCACTTACAATTTCATAGGCACTAGTCCTTTTGCATTTGTATGTTTAGTGCCTCTTTTGCATGCTCTCCCTGCCTCTTTTTCTGACCCTATGGTATCATTAGTGTCTCTCCTTGTACATTATTAGTGAATCACTAAACATTTCTGCTAGAACAAAAACTGGCTGCAAATATTCTAAAAATGTTTCTTTATTGTCTGTGCAAATGATGATTCATTAAAAACAAAGATTTGCAGAGCTGTTTGAGTTCCTGGATACCCTATAGGGTAGATTTCTCAAGTCTCTGATGAAAAAATAGCTATAAATAGCTATAAAACCACCTGTTTTACCTAACTGGGAGATGCTTTTTAAGTTCCTGGGTCCATGCAGCCCAGGTGCTCTGGACTGTGCTGACCTGCTCCTCTCTGCCGTGGTTTGCTTTTGGCGGGACAGACTAGCTGGGCTGTGTCCAGCTCTGCTCCTAGTTGCTCCCTGCAGCTGGAGGATGAGGAGCCCAGGGCATGCTTTGACCCACTCAAGCTCTTCAGTCTTTCCAGTTGCATCTAAACTTTTCTTAGATTAGTAAATGGGCTAGTGGTTGGTACATTCACCAGAGATAACCTCATGCAAGGACACGAACCCAGAACTCACTCCCACATACGTACCTGTCCTCATTTTTGTGTTGAGGCAAGAGAAAGGGAAGAAGGAATTGGGTCCTTTCTCTTTACGTTTCCCCAAAGGTCTCACCTTTGTGCTGACACAAATAGGACTAATAGCATTTTTTGAAATCTCAAGTATTTTCACAAGAATGTGAAAAATCCTGCTTTTGCCTATCTCCAGTTCACTCCTTGCCAGTGGGAAAATTGTTTTTCTATCAGCTTTCTCAGCAGAGAATTAGATTTCTGTAATGGCATTACCTGTGAGGGTCTCTTGTCACCTCTCATACTGGTATTGCTTTGTTTTTTTCTTTGAATGGGCATTTTTCTACCTCTCTTTCCTGAGCACTCCTCCTAAGGCTTGCTGTTTGATTTCTCTCCTTACTTTCACAGAGTCCCCCATATTTTTGGTCTTCTCTGCTTTGCCTTTGCTTCTCAGGAAACCACCTAGATTTACCAAGCTCTCTCTGATACTGTCATGCAGGAGGGAGTGTGACACATGCTTACTTCCTGCTGACTTTTTGAAATGGCTTTAGGTCTTGCAGCAGCTGAAGATTGTCATTCAGTCTGATTTTAAATCATTGCCCCAATGTCCTGTCTATTCACCTTTTGCTGGCAGTCTTTCTGAAGCTTTGAAGTGTTTTGTTCCACTTAAATTTCATTTTACCATAAATAAACAGACATATATGTTCAGACACTTCTGAACCCAACTCAGTGTGAGCTCTGATAACCTGGAGGGCTGATGTAAAGCTATTTCAGTACACGAATGGTCAATCTGGGTTCCGCCTGCTCCATCTGGAGAACTCCAACGTAACCCTACTTCAGGGGTACATTTGGGGAGAACAGTATTTGGCAAGTTGTGATGCTCCTTTCAGACATACCTGTCCCATCTCTCTGAGTCTGTTGTGCCAGGTTGCTCCTTCCACACCACTGTTAACATCTTCAGCTTTGTGATTCATGTCCCTATTATTGAGCAGATGTCCTGTTTAGGAAAATTGTCTTTCAGGTTGTGCATCAGAGTTAGTTTCTGATCACATCTTCAGAGTAGGCTTCAAGTGTGCCACATTCAAAATGGCCATTTTCTTGAAACCTCTATGATATCCAGCTCCGAGTAACCAGATACAAGTTAGCTCCTCGTCCATGATCAGCTTGGTGCCATGGAAGTCCAAATGAACACTGAGCCTGAGGCACAGTGACTGTTTCACCTCCCAGTAAATTATGACTTTTTTTTCATTTTTTATTACATTTACTTTAATTTCCTTATGTGATATCAAAATCTGATACTTTCACTCCTGACTCCACTGAGTGAGCAAGGTCTGAATGGGAATGGAGACCACCCTCAATGTCTTCTCCATTCCTAGATGATCTTGTTGCAGGTTGGGGCTGAGCCCTGCACCGGGCTGGTGCTGCATGCCCTGGCATTCACTGGAGGCTTCCTTCTCCAGGAGGTAACAGTGTCAGAGGACCTGCAAGAGTGCAATGTGCCCGAAAACATAGGTGGGAAGAGACAGTCCATGCATGGTGCTGCAAATGACATATTTTGGAGAATTCAGCACCTCAACAGTTAACACCAAACGTACAGTTCACAACCCCCTGTTGCCTTCCAAGTGTGGCTAATCACTCACAACCCTCCCTGTCCTCCCGCCATTGACGCCATTGACGTGGCCATTCTCTTTATAGCTCTACTAGAGCGTGTTCAAGTTTCTGTCAAAACCAGAAACATGCCACACGCTGCTCTAATCCCTTTAGCAGTGCACAGACTCAAGCAGCTCTCCAATAAAAGGGTGAGTGCCACCCCTGAACTTTTCTAATTCGTCACAGTCAACAGGATTTTTTCCCCTCTCTTTCACAGCACAGCAGTAACTTAACAAGCCTTTGATGCACCGGCTGGTCCCTGTCGCATCTACAGGCTGATGAAAGTGCTGAGGGCAGCAGTGGACAAGGGATGCTCAGCTACAGAGAGTGAAAACAAGCTTCCCTTTTAGCTGTTCCCCATCATCCCACAGCTGAGGGAGAAAAGGAGGGATGAAGAGGACATCTTTCCCAGACCACCTCATATCACCCCTCCAGGCTTCCCCTAAATGCAGGTTGGGTACTTCTGTATCCTGCAAGGCAAGAGGCCATCCACTTCCCTCCATCTCCATCCTCTGGCAGCATAGCATCCTTGGTCTGGTTCTGTCATCCTGCAGAGCAGCAGGGCCTGGGACTCCCCAGGTCATTCCTGTTAGGTTTACAATTTGTAAACGCTTAAGACAGATGGGCCAGGCTAGTTCCACAGAAATGCCATACAAGATACAGCAGAGACCCTGCTGAGCAACATATTTTTTCCTCTGTGCCTTGCAAATTGCAGCCAGCAGTGAGTACAAGCAGGTTTTTTTTCCTCCTGTGTTTAGGAAATCTCTCTGTCGTGGCTGGTGAATAAGGAAGAGCTGACAGTGCTTGGGTGCCAGCATGAAGGTGCTTGCTTATCTTAGAGCCACTTCTCAGGCACATGAAACAAAGTAGCTCACAAACTCAGCCAGCGAGACCCTCGCATTCAGGGAAGGCACAATGGTCCCAAACAGCTTCCTGAAAGTAGAAGGGGGCTGTGGACTCACTCTGCCCAAAGTCCTGCTAAAAGTCCCACCATTTGTATGTGTGCTTGTGGGAACACATGTGCTCATCAGCTGTGAGTAACCGATGGGATGTCTGGAAGGCCAGGACTAGGTTTTATGAGGCCATGCATGAAGCCCCATCTGTGCTACTTGCACTAGTCCTGTTGATCCTCATCATCTGCCAGTCATTGCCATCTCCTTTCTGCCTGGCAAACCCTTCAGGCTCATCTAACTCCCCCCACCTGCCCATGAGCTTTGGTGGCTTCAGGGGAGGAGACAGAAGGTAAAGCTCAAGAACAAATTTCCCTGTGAGTTAGGGGGAGAGAGCAGAAAGAGAGCAGAAACCTCTCTGGATGAAATTGCTTCTCCAGGTGCACATAGATGTGTAACCTCTCAGGGGCCAGCCAGGGTGCCCACGGCACAGCTGGGTGACAGCCTGCCCAGGAGAAGGGAGCAGTCACAGGCCAGGCTGCTCTCTGCTAACCTAGGTCGCACAGACCTGAGGGTCTCACTACCAGTGTCTGGGCTGCAGAGGACGTCAGCTTCTGTGTATGTGGCAACATACACTTGCTTAGTTCTGTTTGGGGTCACTTGCCCAGGAATGTCTGTGAGCAGCACTGCAGCCTGTAGGATGCCACTTTGGTACTCCTCTCTATCGGTACGTGTACACACACATACACACAC
>VZTL01239366.1:0-10189 GCA_013400535.1 Scopus umbretta | reverse complement strand
CTCTCCAAGCAGGTGAAGAAGTGGCCCTTTTGTTTCAATTATTTGTAGGAGCAGATGACACCAAGAGCTAGAGAGAAACCAAACCAAAAGCAATACAGCAGAGACAGGGTTCAGACATAGACCCCCTCCCCAAGCTCTGCTCCCGATCAAGAGCCCCCTCCGTGGGAAGGATACTAACGGGAAGGTGGCAGCAGTGGCCAGCTTGGTGTAGATGGTGGTGCTGGGCAGGCCTTGGCCATGGCAGGAGAAGAGGAAGGGCGGTGGGAGGCAGTGCTTGTAGCAGAACTCAGTGGGGGAGAGCCCGGGCTGCTGACTCGCTTCTGGCAGGTCTGTCTTGGAGGCCACGAAAATGCAGGGGATCTGACTGTCCATGTAGTGTTGCTGCAGAGACAGGGAGAAGTCCCAGCGAGGGGTAAGCAACCAACCCCTGGGAGATGTGGGGCTGCCACACAAAGGCTGAAGTCCCACAGGGCCCCTGCCAGCTACCTTATAAATACTGGCACAGTAGCTGAAGGATCTGAGGTCGCTCAGGTCATAGATGAAGCAGGCGACATCGCAGGCTGTGTCCGATGGCTTCACGAACTTCGTGTCGGCGCTGACCTCATACAGCTGGGGCAGGAAGGGAAAGGAGGCAAGACACAGCATCGTCTCAAGGTGATCGGCTGTTTCTCACACCAGCACACAGACTGGGCTGGCATGACCACAGCCACAGCCCAGCCCAGGGATGCCAGGATGGCACTGCAGCAATATGGGGTGACAAAGCCCAGCCCTGCTGCAAGCCAGACGCAGCAGCAGTTCCCTCCTCTCCCTGACTTACTATAAGGTACTTTTCCTGGCCGTTGACCTGCACCGTGTTGATCGCATAGAGGGATGGCTCTCCTGGGTTCTCCCTCTGGGCCTGCCACCGATGAAAACACAGTCTCAGACAGCAGGGAGCAAGAGCAGTGCTTGGGGGAGGGAGAGGGTTTCACACTGCCCCAGGCTCCATGGTGTAACAGCAGCTTGAAGGCCAGCCGGCCCCTGCCACAAGATGCGGGGCCATTCGTGACAAGCAAAGAAAGCCAGCATCACCCTGGGGAGATACGGCTGTCTGGGAAAGGCACAGCCCCTCCAGATCTTTGGGACAAGCAGAGGGAGTAGGCCCGCTGCCTTAGGCAAAATTAAGGATGCAAGAGCCACAGCAACTGGCACCGCCAGCATGGAGTGGGGTGTGAAGCCCTTTGCCAGGCTGGGGCCTGGCCATGGGCAGGGAGGTGCCATCAAGTGGCAGATTGCTCAGTGGCCTCACAGCTCTGCCTCCTGCTGTCGGGACGCCCTGCCGCAGCGCGGAGGGAGCAGGGAGCAGCCACTCACCGCGAGGCTCCTGCCGAGGAAGGCCTGCAGGAAGGCGGACTTGCCTGCACCCCTGGCTCCCAGCACCTTGCAGAGGAAGACATTTCTCTGGGTCTGGCCTTTCTCCAGGTCGATCCTCTTCTCCCGGGTCACTGGCAGGAGAGAGGCTGGGTGAGCGAGAGGAGGGACCTGAGCCATGACAGGAGGGGAGGGCATGGCCATACCCGTGAAGGCTTGTGTCTGGGAGTCCTGCTCTGAGAGGATGGGGTAGCCCAGATAGCCCAGGCACTCGAGGCAGTGCCGCACATCCAGGTAAGCCACAAGCCTGGAGAGACAGAGCGCACCAGGAAGCCGACAAGGTCAGCAAGGGCTAAGCGACGTGACTAAAGGCAGGGAAGAGGGACTGAGCTTACGTCCACTGGCAGAGGAATCCATGCAGGGAAAGCAGGCCTTTATCAGTGGTGCATACCGTGTTGTAGAGCTCAGGGCCCCAGGGCACACAGGGGAAGACGCTGAAGAAGTTCTGCAGCTCTGCTGGGGAGAGGGCTCCATCCTGGTCCTGCCAAAACAAAGGGGAGTTAGCAGCTGAGGCGGGACACAGCCCACGCACACACTGGCAGCTCTCTGCAGCCACACCAAGCATTGCTGGGGTCCAGAGAGAGTCCCTGGCACACAAGCCACCTTGCTCCTTGTGGCAGAATGACAGGGATGCTTTCAATGGCAGAAATGAAATCAATTGCAAGCAAGGCCAGAGCTGCGTGAGCATGCAGAGAGCCCATGCCCCAGGGACTTCCATCACTGTACCAGAGACAGGCCGATTCTGCTCTGTGATTGCAGCTGGAACCAGTGCCAGCCCTGCTACCAGGCAGGACCTGTCCACACTCACCCTGCAGCCCTGAGCTTCCCCGGGGCCAGCCACTCCACAGCAACCTGCATCGGTCCAGCCTGGCCTTCTGCGCTGCAGGGTAACTAACCCAAGGTCTGTCTGTGGCTGTTGGGCCACTGGCCACCAGCTAACCACCTGCTAAGGCAGCACCTTCAGGATGGCATGCTACAGGGCCATGCCACAGAGGGTCTGCTGGCATTTGGGCACACAGGGATGTGCATCAACTCCACGCTGCAATTCCCCACGGCCACAGAGCTGCTGTTCCCCAGGTGCACAGCAACATTTGAATCACCAGTTCGAGCAGGTGCCTACAGATCACATACACCCCCTTCTCCCACTCTCCAAAGAGACAAAGTATGGCACAATTCAGTTGCTTTTTCTCCCTTTCTCCAGCCTGGCACCCCCACAGGCCTGGCAGCCATGCAGATGCTTGTGCTTGGTCCATGGCTGCAGGCCAGTAGCCGTGCCCACTTCCCCTGCCACCCTGCGTGCTGCAACCAGGCACCACAAGGGGCTACACCAGTTTGATGTTAACTGAGACCTATCCCCTGAAGGCCCAAACTTTACTGGCTGCCCTTTAGTCAAGAGAAGTGACCAAAACCCCATGCCCATGCCATGCTGTTGCCATTAGACTACCTACAGCTCACTGTGACCACCTCCTGCTCCCAAAGCCTCGACAAGAAGCTGTGAAGGGAGTGCTGTGGCAGAGGAAGGCCCTTCACCGGCACTACGTCCGCTCCCTGGAACAGCAGGGTGGACAGGAGAGCAGCTATGCCCAAATGTGCAGGCCTAGAAGAGAGCATTGCCTCCCCAGGCAGGCCCACCGTGCGCTGCCCACCTTGTCATGTTTTTCAAACAGCCGCTGCAGGAACTGGTAGCCCAAGTGGTTGAGCTCTGTGGAGCAGCCAGGAGGAAGGCGGAACCTGTCAGAAAAGACCCAAGTGAGCCTCCTCATACCCTGAACAAAGGGCAGCATGTGAGCGGGTCTTCGGCCAAGCCAGATCTCACCCAGAGCACACAGCTCCCCGTTCCCTCCCTGCTCAAAGCCAGCTGTTGTCTCCAGGCCTGCCTATTCCTTGACACAGGCCCCTTGTTTTAGGGAGAAGCCCTTGAGGGTGCACAGTGGCTTCTCCTCAGCACATCCATGCTGCCCAAGCAGCCAGAAGCCCTCACTCTGCCTCGTGCCCAGGGCTTCAGTAGGGCATAGCACTACCCCTGGTGTGCTTTCCACCAGCAAGGGCCCTGTTGCCTCCCCGCACAGCCTGCTGTCTGGGGAGAGGATGAGGCAGCTCACAAGCCAAACCCCTTTCATTACTGCCAGATCACCAGCTCCAGGGTGGCAGGGAGCAGAGAAGAGACAGCAGCTGCAGAATCAGCCGGAAGGGCTATGCTGACAGCTCGCTGCTCCTGACAGAGCCATTCTGCCTCAGCTCAGGCAGAGACAGAACAGCCTTCAAAAACTCCTTGCTGATGTCAAGGGAAGTCAGGGATAGCCTTCGTTGCCCACCTCCTTGCCCACCTACATCAGAGCCAGCAGCACAGTCAGCAGCTCCAAGGACTACTGTATTCATCACCAACCCTGTGTGTCAGCTCCTACCCACAGGGGAAGGTGAGGAGCATGAACCTGGAAATGAGCTAAGGGTGCGGATTCAGCCTCAGCTGAGGAACAGGACAGACCCCAGGGTGCAGAAACGAGCCAGCAAAGGTGCTGGGGAGCCTGAGTTGCGCACCACAGGGATGTCAGACCCTGCCCACCCCACTCCATGGCAGGATACGCACTGTGGGTAGAGATAGTCATCCGTCAGCTCCAGCTTGTCATCATATCCAAAGCGGCGAAGGATGGTCCAGGTGGTCTCATGCCGGCCCCTCTGGATGAAAAGCGTGTTGAGGAAGAGGAAGCCTGCAGGAGAGATCAGGCAGCTCAGACACAGTGGGGCGAACTGAGCACTCAGCCTCAGCGATCCACTCCTTGGGACCATGCTTTTCCTGGTAAAACTGGCTGCTTGGACAGAGAGCTCTAGTAGCCACAGCAGGCTCAGGCTTGCTTTGAGAAGAGGGACTAACTAGGCTTGGAATGAGAGCCAGGAAGCTCAGCTCAAGTACAGGGCCCCTTACAACGTGCTGAAGGAGATGGGTCCCTCCATTCCTTGCCGAGAAGGGATATGGAACCCTTGTGCTGTTACCATTCAACGTCAGGCCGTTGTCCTGCACCCCGTCTGTGGTGTTCTTCCACACAACCATCTTCACGTCCTCCAGGGCCTGTGGAGCCAGTGGGTTTCCAAAACAGGACTTCTACCTCCCCAGAGAAAGAAGGTCATTGTCAGCAACGCACACAGACAGCACAATGCTCTGTCTCACCAGCATCCCTCTCCTGTGGTAAGGAGACAGTTTTAGGAGAGAAAATCCACCCAGCTCAGGGATTACTGCCTTAGATCTTGACCAAACCCCTGTTCTTCAGCATCCCAATAACGTATGACTCAACATCTCCAGAGCCTCCTGCTCTTCCCACTGCAGAGCAAACTTGGCCCAAGCTTAGTGAAGATGGAACACCTGCGGATCCCCATGTGCTCTGAGATGCACTCTACAGTGCTTTAGCTGTGCAACAGCAGAAGTACTGAATCCAAACAGGATGGCTGTATCAGAAGGACAACTTTCTGCCTGATACTGGATGGAAAGGGGACCCCAGGGTCTTTCCACAAGGGACTGGGGAATATCTCAGCTCTGCAGCCAGCCCTACCTGGAAGTAGTTGAGTTCATCATCGCTAAGGATCTGGTTGTTATCCTGGTCCGAAAGGTTGAAAATCCGGGTCAGCGCTCGTGCGCACGCAGGTTTCAGCTATAAGGGACCAACCATGGTGACAAAAACAGGGCACCGCTTTCAGACTGGCCCTTCTTCCTGCCTCCTGAAACCCTGTGCACAGAGGGGGTCTCTTCCTGCACTGGCTGGGAACACAGTCCAGCTAGGCCAGTACCACAGCCACTTTGGAAGTAGAAGTCAGAGGCAGGACAGCCCATGAGGAAGTCTTCTCCCAAACCCTTCCCATCATGGCTGCCACACAGTCTGGAGCATGGAGGCTCCCAACATACCCCTGAAGCTTGCAGATCTTTCTGGCCTGCAGATACTCAGCTGGCTGTACTGCACACAGAAGATGAGTATTTTCCCCTCTGCTGGCTCACCCCAGGGGTACTGCTTTCCCCTTGTTCTGGCTGCCTCAGCCCAAACTTTCCACCCTCCTACTCAGGAGCAAAAGCACAGCACTAGACCAGAGCGCTGTGACAGGAAGAAGACTCCTCTAAGGCCTGTGAGCAGTGACTCCTACCTGTTTCTCCTCTGGGTCATAGAGGGGGGCAGTGGGATGCAGCACAGCTTTCTGGGCATAGTAGAAGAGCTCAGAGATGTTCTTGAGGTTCTTGGCAGAGCACTGAGGATTCAAAGGAAGAGACAGCCCTGTGAGCAGGGACAGGCAATAGGCTGGTGACAAGGGGCAGAAGGAGGAGGATGATATGAACGAGCTCCCCAAGCCAGACAAGTTGTACATCAAAGCACAGAGCAATGTCTGTCCACCATTAGAAAAAAACAAAAGGGAAACGTCCTGCTTATGCTCTGGCTTTGCTGCGCCCATTCCACAGCCCCAGACCGAACAGGGTAGTTCCACCACCAGCTACAGCTGGAGAGCCAGAGTGGGCAGACACTGAAACCCACTCCCTGTGAGCAAGGCAAAGGACAGAAAGCCTAAAGCACAGGCCCTCAAAACCCAGAGCAAAATTAGCAGGGCAGATCTCCACAAGCACGAAGGTTCCCTGGCTCAGGCCAGACAAGCGCTCCTACCCTTCAGGGAGGCTTTGCAGAAACCCTCTAGTTCCCTTACCTCCACACAGGTCTCAATCTCCGAGAATTGGTTCATGATAGGCAGGATGACATCCATGGAACTCCCCACCTGCAGGTCAGACTTGTTTCCCACTAAAATAATGGGGATCCTGGGGAAGAAAGACAGAGTGTCAGAAAGCATGAGTGAGGCCACCCCTTTCTTGGTCTGAGCCCTGCCCCAGCCATGTGTGCTCCCAGGCAGCAAGCTGGGGAGCCTCCCCACTCTCCTCCACAAGGTCCACAGCGGCTTGCCTGCCTCCCACGGCTGGGAGCGTCCATCTGGAGAAACAGACTGCCTGATCCTGCTTACGCTTTCACCCATCAACAATATGTTCAGGAGCCTTTAATCCAGCACAGCAGACTTCTGCCTAAGTGATCCACAAACAGATTGCAGCTTCTGTGCTCCCTCACTCCCCTGGCAGCCTCCTCTCCCTGCCTGGCTGAGAAGAGATCAAGGCGGGAAGGAACCCTTTCCCACAGCCCTCTGCCTCAGCCCCACATCCTTCTGCTACAGTGGTGTGGCCACAAGCCACAAAGCTGGTTTGATCTGAGCAACCTCTTGCATGATGCAAAGGTGGTGGGGACCCCACGGCCTCCAGAATCCCCCAATTCTGCACCCATGGACTACACCACACACAGTACCTGGAACCCTTTTCAACTCCTCCGTTCACCATGGGGATCCACTTTGTGCGAATCTGAAAGGCAAACACAGGGGAAGGCCTGTCAGCACAGCCTGGGCAGGCAGAGGTGGCCCCCAGCACAGCTCCCAGCACAGGTGCCGCGGCAGTCAGCAGAGCCCTGCAGCCATCTGCTCCCCGGCATTCCCCCGCACCAGCAGGCAGAGCAGACCCAGGGATGCTGTATGCCAGCAGGATGATGCAACAAGCTTGTTGCCCTCCAGCACGTGAGGACAACAGCCAACGTGGGAGCAAGTCTGGGCTGTGCTCAGCCTGCCTCTGCTTGCAGGGGTCTCAAACCCAAACTGAAATCCCTGTAGGGCTGGGGACATCAGTACCCACCCCCACCAAAAAGCTGGGGCAGTCAGGAAGGTCCCAGCACTGGGAACCCCTTCCCCTCTGGTGCTGCTGCCAGATCAGGGCCGCTCAGGGCTCTGCCAGGGGACCCATTACCTTCTCAATCGTGGCCTCCTTGGTGACATCGTACACCACGCAGACCACGTTGGCCTGTAAGAGAGAAGTGGCAGAGGGTGGTGAGCGAGGGTCCCTGTGGTGCACCCATTGCAGCGGGGAGGCAGCCTGAGCCCAAGGCACAGCCCTGCCATAGGCGCAGGCTGGCCCCACGGCCAGGCAGCCCCAGCCCCACACGCTGCTGTCACGCTTGCACCGAAACCTGGCAGTGCCAGCTGAGGGCACGTGAGCATGCACACGTACACACAGCAACGACTACGCTGGGCTGCTCGGGGCAAAGACTGGCTCCTCTGCTTTGGGAGCTGCCACGAGCACATCTGCCTCCGTGCCTGACACCCCAGTCCCCCACTCGCACACCTCACTGTCCCCGCCGTGACGACTCTGCCCGTGCCTGGTGCTGGGCCGGCGGCCGCTGCCCTCCTCCCCTCCCCCGTGCAGACAGCGCTGACACCAACGCTTTATTTGAATCAGACAGCAGGGATCACTAGCCCTTTCAGGAGAGAGTTTAGTGCTAATCCCAAGGATACACAAGGGTTTAGGCAGGATTTCCTGGAGCTGTTTTAAGCCTCTGCATACTCTTGCTGTCTGGGTGGAGGGAGCAGGACCCCTGTGCCCACCAGCCCACGTCCTTAGCTGTTAGCCACCGAGGTGGAAAGATTAAATAGCTTTGCTCAGGTAAGATGCACAGAGGAGAGACAGTTTTATTACCCGTAATCAAGAGGTCCTCCTTTGTGCGGAGCCAAGGTTAATCCCAGGGCACAGAAGAGCAGCTGGGCCCACCCCAGCCAGCCGGCTGCATTATTTCTCTATGGCTGCTCCGAGGGATGTGGGTGCCCTGTCTCTCCCTGCCCAGCACTCCCCAGGGCTCCAGTTCCCTGTGTCACTGCTTCAACAGGCAGCCACAGGGACCTAATGTAGGGAGCAGGGGGTCCTTCCCAAGCTCAGCAATTGCTTCTCCCTTCTTCTGAGTATGTCAGGAATGTCCTGAGGCTAAGAGCACATCATCTGCTCAGCAGCCGCCTCCACCTCCTGGTGGGCAGCAAGCTGCCCCTCACCACTCTTCTTCCAGAGGCTTCCCGGAGGGCTAGGACAAGCCGCATACAACAGCTTACAAGACAGAGAAGGATTAGACAAACCTCTAAACAAACCAACAGCACTAATCCACCCAAAACCAACTGCCTATGCATCTCAGCCATGTGTCACTCGCCGGCTGCAGGACTACGGGTACCACAAGCTCCTGTCCGGGAACACCTCCACCCAGACCCGCTCACCTTAGCAATCTCCTCCTGCAGTTCATCCTCTGTCTGCTCCGACTCTGGACAGGGAAGAGAGCTGTCACCAACCGCCCCAGGCAGTGGGGACCCTTCCCATTCCCCTCAGCCAGGCAGAGAAGGGGAGAAGCAAGGCCAGCAGGGAGCAAGAAAGGACAGTGCCCTACCTGAGTAGTCCACTATGTGCGTGGGGACCTTCTCTGGTGTGACATCAGCCGGGATCGTGATCTCCTCTGCGCGAGGAGGCACCTGCAAAGCCAGCAGACTCTTTTCCAGCTGGCCATGCTGAACACAACTGAGAGGATGGGTGACAAGGGACTTCGGATCCCCACATGGCCACTGCCCAGCGCCCTCCCTGCCAGAGTAGGATGAGCTCCAGACCATGGATCGCTCTTGGCCCACCAGGCTGCAGCTGTGGTTTGGCTCGCTACAGTTCAGCCCTTGCACAGCCAGTGTCCCTGCAGTGAAACCTCCGGCCGCCTCCTAACCCTGAGCCCTTGCTCAAGACGCAGCTCCTGACAGCACCGAGTCCCACCAGGGAACCCAGCTTTCAGACAAGTCAGCACTGCCACCCCCGCTACAGCTCTGGAGATAAGCCTTGAGCACTCCCCCAGCTCTCCAGCCTGACCTCTTGGCAGCTGGGAGAAGCACTAAGCTGATTGTCTGGGCTTTGCTGCGAGAGCATAGGAAGGTGCGTGGAGCTGGTCCTCCCCTGAGCCCCCAGAGCTGATGCTTCCCAGTGCAAACGTCACAGAGGGCACCATCTGCTTGCAGGCAGTGGGAGAAGCTGCCTGATGGCCAGACCGATCCCGTTTCCCCATCCAAACTGCAACGGGACAGTGAGCTGCTGAGCCAGAGTCTCCAAGAGGCACACGTAGGCAGGCTAGATGCTGCTCCTTGCAGATGGCCCAGCTCAAAGCACCAAGCCCTTCTCCGGACAAGCACAGAAGGGCAGGGAATGCAGCTCAGCCCCTTCCAAGGGCTCTGTGCTGGTGCTGCCACAGCAAGGCTGGAGCCAGGAAACAAATGGCCCTGCCACAGAGGTCAAGGCTGGGCCCCACGGCCTGCTGCGCTGGTGGACATAGAAACCTCCAGCAGCAGTGCACTGGCCACAGCAGTGGGGAGCAGGGCCCTGGGAGGTACCTACATCCCTCCCCAGGGCAGAGAGGGCCCCAAGTCAGGGATCAGAGCACAAACTGGAGAAAACACCATTTCAGCTAGAGCTCTGCGTGGTCCTCGGAGGCTTAAGCTCACCCCAACCAGCCCTGTGGCTGTTACCAGTCCCCGGGGAGCTGCACGCTCCTCCCAGAGACCCCCGCCTCGGGCCAGAGCCATCCCACCGCTGCCTGGCAGGGCACCCGGCCAGGGAGCCCAGCCGCCTGCCCCGCTACGCTCACCTCTTCAGGGAACTCCTCGCCCACCAGAGCCATGATCAGAGATGTCTTCCCCACCTGGGCTAGGAAAGAAACGGAAGACGTGGGCACCGGCCCAGCAGAGCCCGAGTGGGGTGCGGGCCGGGCGCAGCGGCAGGCGGCAGCCACGATCGAAGCCAGCGGCCGGCATCGATCACACCCGCGGGGCCCGGGGCGGCTGGGCCCGCGGGCGAAGGGGGCGCCGGTGTCCTCGCCCAGCGGGCAGCCCTGGGGGCGGAGGCCGGTAACGAGGTGCAGCGCTTCAGCCCGGC
>VZTL01239365.1:0-10081 GCA_013400535.1 Scopus umbretta | reverse complement strand
TTTTTTTTTTTTTTCAAATTCAAGGAAAGGTAAAGATATTGACTCAATGATAACAGTCTCGCTCCTGTCTGAAGAAAGATCCCAAAACCAAAAAGCGCCTCAAATTCGTCCTTCTTCCCCCTAAAATATTCAGAGTGCTGCAAATGTGTTACAAACTACCTGACTTTTTGTACTGAACTTCTAAAACCCCTGACTTTTAATAAGGTCGTGCATCATTTGATTTTAATTACAGATTTTTTTATCCCTTAAATTTGACTAAAAATGATGTGATTTACAAAGCAAACAAGCCAGTTAAACAAAGCTAATTAAATTCACTAGAGACAGCCTTGCTTTTCCCCTCAGTGAGTGTTTATTTCAGCTCCCAGTGCTCTGATAGCTCCTGACAGCTTGCTGGGACACAAGAAAGAAGTAGGTCAGGGTAAGCCGGAATCAGCAACAGAGGATCCCATTAGACAGGCTTGTAGGGTAATACGAAGATCGAGGAAGTGTGTGATGTAGTGACAGTGTTAGAGACACATAACAAACAGCCTGAGGACAGCCTCCAGCAGAACCAGTACATTTATCTTCTCCGTGTTATAATGACCCCTCATACAGCTTATCCAGCCTGTGATTTCTGGTACGAGAGGTGCTGTATAGACCTAATGACAAAACCGCGCTCGCGGTCTGCAAGCCGATGCCGAGCCAGGGCAGCGCTAGCAGAGGCTCTCCTCCCCCTGAGCCCTCGCCCTCCTCGGGTCACGGAGCCCGCCAGCTTCCAGGGGCAGGCAGCTATTCCCCTAGGCAGAATACGTCCCCCCTCGCTCTAGCCGGGAATGCGGCGAGGAATCTCACTGCGCACGGAGATCAAACGAGAGTCAGACTGGTTTCTCCTAACCGGCTTCTAAAACATTATACTGATGATTATGGCTGAGGTGCCTACGCTGGATGTGGAAACAGCAGGCACCCCGCAGCAAGAAAAGCCGCCGTGGCAGCTAGGGAGCACAGCAAAACTGCGTTACGGGGCACAGAAGACGCCAGCTTCTTACTGAGCTGTTGGCTCCTGGGGAGCCACCACCCAGTCTCCTACGTGCCATCTGGCCTGGCGGGAGGGCTTGGGCATGTCTTCTCATACCACAGCACGCTGCCTTTGGGAGCAGCTACTGGCAGCCAAGAGAGGCCAAGAAACCCGGGGTTTCTGCTGGCTTTTGCAGCTGGGATCGCTGTATAATGAAGAAACGTTGGCAGAACCAGGGAGGAGGATGAAACCAAAAAGGCCAAAGTGATCAGTGGGAAACATCAAATGCTTTATGTTCCTACCACCTTATTAGATTATTTAATGTAAAGTGTATTTTTACTGGATATGTGTATATACCAGGACACTTGCTAAAGCAACTCCTCCCTCCTGAAGAAAAGGATAAGCGTATTTTTTAAAGTGCCCTGGCAATAAGAGCAGAAAACACAGCATCATAAACTCTGCGGTGTAATATTAAGTCAGAGGCAAGTGGGAAAGCAGAGCTCTAACTCTCCTTGTTCTCACGAGCACTGCTCACACCATTAAAAGTTCAAAGTCTCTCCCGCCATCTCCGGCAGCGCTGTACGTACCCCAAACATTTCAATTATGAGAGTCAATTTCTCAGGCTTACACACACAGCCAGAGAGATTCTCCTCCACTCCAAACTGTGTAGCTTACATTAAAAGGAGAGCGCAAGCGTGTGCTATCTCAGAAAATAGGTACGTTTGACAGGAACAATTTAAACCGCCATGGGCATAAACAAACACAAATGGAGAATGTTGTTTTATTTTGTTCAGAGCTCAGTATATTCACTTTGCTTAGAAATGTCTCCAGCATCCACTTTACTTGCAGTGCCCGAGTGACTCGGTTCTCAGCAATGATGGAGGCCATACTGATAAAACAGCTCGCCCTATTTCAGGAGTCTCATTTTTGTCACCCCAACTTCATTTTCAGGTTTATTCGATGAGAGGGCGTCACGTTCAGCATTTGTCCCCTTCTTTGTTTCTAGTTCCAACCTTTCCGCAACACAATTCACCTCCTGCGCTAGCAGCGCTTCCTGCCCGTCAGGGGGTCACACTATATGGTCACGGGCACCCACCCATTTTACAGCACAACACATCCCTTTCCTGCAATTTTTACTTCAGCAGACAGTTCCACTGAGCTCACAGAGGTTTTGTCCGAGTGATGCCGCCTATTTGCTCCAACCCTGAGCATCCAGGTAAAATCCCTACCCGGTTAAACGCCCTAAAGAAAAACACACGTGTCCTAACGAAAATATGCATTAAGATAAAAGCATTAAAATAAAGGAAGACAATGAGAATGATCAGAGCAGCACTGCCTGCGAGGAAGGAAGGAAGCTTTTAACAGCACTAAAATATAAAATTGATTTGTACACATATTTGATAAAAATCAATACAATTAGCAAGTAACTGAATACTAGAAAGGGAAATTGATTGCTCGAGGGCCCAGAGGACTCAGGGCAATCAGTCCATTCTTCTAGCTCCTCCACTCTTAATAAAAATTTACTTTTTCATAATCCTGCCTGAACTCTTTGCCCATTAATAATGCCACTAAATAGCTCTTCTTTTAGCACTGTTATTGCAGACCTGCTTGAATTACATTTAGAGGCAGTTTCGAGTGGCATGTCCTGGCCATTTTGCTATCTGCAGCACAAACCTCCAAGCAATAGCATAAAAGAACACTGGCTAATGAACGGGAGCACAGGAACACTTGAAAAGAGCTTATAAAATTAAGTACCAAAGTTTAAATAAACGGATTACCATAGAATTGATTTGCTACATCAATTTGGTCAGCTTTTGCTGATACATCATTCCTTCCTCAGAAGGGAAGAGCCACCGTTTTGAAACAACTAATTAAACATTTTGAACCATGGCCTTACAAGGAGAGCAGGGCTGCATTGCTCTGCTCTCCTGTGCCCCTTCTCTCGCGGAGTGATTCCTCACCGCAGCGTAAAAATCGTTACTCCACGTAAAGCAGGAGACTGAATTTATAGTCAAATCTAGACTAAATGAAGTGGCTTCTACAGCCACCACCTCTGAGCAGATTCCAGTTTCAGGCAAGGGCATCTTCTCTGCCTTCACTAAGGTGGGACTGGAGGAACTAAAGCGTAATTGCTCTTCCCCGCACAGAGGGAGGGAGGCTCCCGGCTCGGCCGGTGCTGCCTCCCCAGGTGAGGATTTCCATGACAGTCAACCGGCTGTACAGTCTGGCAGAGGGTGCACACAACTCCTGCGCATCTACAGAGGAGGTTTCTCTTTCAAAAGGCCAGATGCCTTCTCGGATAAGAACTTTCTCAGATGTTAAACTTTGTCCACTGTCTCATCTTGATAGGAAGCTCTTTAAACCAAAACCTGCCTTTGGGCCCTCAACAACTTCTCTGCCCATCTGCAGTTCAGGGTGACACAGCCTTTGCTGTTAACTAAGGCCTTGATTCAGCAGTGCACGGAGCACTTCAATTGAGCTCTACAAGTAGCCCTATCCAAGCCAAAGGTAAACAAGTATTTTTTCCATATTAATGAGACCACTTGCACACTTAGAACTTAACAATACAATTTAAGCACTTTCCAGTGCACCTCCAAAGGAACATTTCAAGAAGTCTTTGAGTTGAACAAGATCACGTATGCTCCTCATCACATTCACTCCAGCAGAAACTCTTTTACTCCAGAAATCTCAAGACATACTTACGTCTCCAATGGTCCAGCTGGACCAGTGACTAAACTGAGTCATTATTATCAGCCTAAGAAAAGGTCCACGGATGCTTTGCAACTCAAGCACTGTGGTGATGCCTCCACAAGGGTGGATGAGAGACTGCAGTGCCAAGGGAGGAGAGCGGTGCATCACTCAGCAGGGCACCAGCCTAAGTGCCACAGGTGCAGCTGCAACGTCTGCTAAGTTGCCTCACTAAATTCATATGATGTTCTTACTCAAAAGTTTGTCCTGCTGCTGCTGCTTCTTACAAAGAAGAGACATTAGTCTGGACACAGAAATAGAAACCAGGAATTACACAGTTTCAGTGCTGGCCTTCTTTGTAACCATGAGCAAACTACTTTCATCTCTTTGCTTCCATTTCCCTGCCTTTATTAATAAAGCAGAGACAGTAAAACTTATTTCACCTAACTCATACATCTTTTGTGAAGATGAAATGCTTGTTCTGTGTAAAGTACTTGGAAGATGAAAGGTGTCAAGTAAATATTAATCATAGTCACCACACCTACCAACAGGATCTCCAGTACACTGATTTGGATCTGTGTTTGAAGAGTCTTTCTTTGTGCAATTCAGGAACTATGCTTTCCTGGAGTAGTAGAGCTGAATTAAAGCTAATCAAGAATTCCCATGTTAATCGGCCTTCTAGCCTTCAGAAGATCATAAGAAGGATGATGCTTCCATTTAAAAAGACAGCACAGTGCCACAGAATGAATTACATCAAACTGGCTGAAGCCCATTTACAGCATGGTCATGGAGGAAACTGTAAGAGTTCATCCACCGACATTCATCTTAGAGCATACACACTTGTAAATCAGCTCCTATTCAATAATGAAATGTCAAGTGACTCATTCTTTCTATGTGTGAAAAAGCTCTCAGAGAGAACCAAAGAATCTTTTACTTTCCCATCTGCCTTTGTAAACACTGAATTATGTCTCTCTACTTTGGAGAAGCTACAATGCTTCAGAGCCAGCTGTAAAAGAGAACATTACTGTCTTAGGTTGACGGAATCCAAGGCCACCTTCAGATCCCAAATTTCTGTTGAAGGAGGTTTGGGAAGACGGTTCACTAGCAGCCCAGCTGATCTTCTGAACCAGCTTCCCAGGCATAGCAAGGCACGCTGATCTCACACAGACATGCCCACGAGGCCGGCCCGGGGAAGGCTAGCAACGCTGCTCCGGGCACTTTTGCTGTTCCATGTGGGTCAAGTGCCAGATTATTTACTTAACGTCTTAAGCAACTTCTGCAGCTCAAACTTAGCTCATGCGACCGTAGTTGCCTTGCTGGCAGTAACCAGCAGGTTAGCCAGGTGAAAGCAGTCTTCACTATTTCTGCCTGAACCAGTGAATTTACACAACAAGGAGAGCAGTGCAGACATACCTTGACTTTTGTCCCAGTGTTAGCGCTGGCTCAAAGCCAACCGGCACCTACCGCCGCTGCACACTGAACAGCAGTTGCGTGCTTTGGTCAGCTGTTCAGTAGCTGGGCTGCCCAAGCGCTGCGCTCACCCGAAGAAAAGTCCTTCTAACAAAATAAACCAAACCGTATCATGCCCGCGATCACAGGGCAATCAAAGGTGTGCGGCCCTGGCACCGTGCCTGCTCCCTGCCGCAGCTCTGCCTGCCTCCGAAGAAGCGGCACAGGGTTAGCTCCCTGGAGCATCTCTTCGCTGCTGCTGAGAGAGTCCAATTTCTCCAGCACAGCAATCACAACAAAGGTATGAAAGCAAGAGTACAAGGGAGGGAAAAAACCATAAAAAACAGAGTCACAAACTTAAAAAAGACAATGGAGATAAAGAAAAGCACTGTCTGTAAGTCAGTGTTGAAGGAGCACAGAACAAGTTTGCACACAGGAAACACTTACTGCTCGAGTGGAAGCAAGAGGAGATGCTGGACCTGGCGGACCAGGCACATGAGGGATCCCAGCCCTCCCGAGGTGGGCCTGGGCCTGCTGTGTCTCCATCCTCCCCCCAGGTACCTGCCCAGCTTCCTCAGCTCTCCCCGTCTCCTTGGCTTTGCCCTCCCTTCGGTCCCAGCTCGTCCCTGCTCTCTCTCCCCTACCAGTGCCTCCTCGTACTTTGGACCTCTTCACCTCTACGCCCCGGGGTCTCTGGCTCTCCATCGGCGGCTGGGGCAGCACCAGCCCGCGCAGCCGGGCCAGCCAGCGCTGCAGAGCAGCTCAGCTCACGCCTGCAGTGCTGGTCCACCTCCTCGCCGGGATCCACCAGCATGCATAAACAAACAAATTACACTACAGACACAGAGCTATGCTCCAAAAGGAAATGACCACTGGATGTTATTGCTTAACCTTTCTTAGTAATGAACATGTATTTCTTGAAAACGCATGCCACCTAATCCCCTCGGCATTGCAAACATGTACAACAGGAGGCTAATTTAAGTTAATCAAGCCCTAAGCTCCACGTGAAGTTTAACAGTTCGCTTCGCTACGTTCTGGGTAGGAGATGGCAAAGCACGCAATGGTACATTCTCTGCAGTCCTCATATAAAGGCCTATACCTGTTCCTTTTCCCCGCGTGAATGCCAACGAAAGGAGGTTCGCTGGACTAGCTGAAGGCTGCAAAGCAGATGACCATTTGAAATCCTGAAATAATAGACATGTAGCTATCAATATAGATGTTCCAAAGGGAGGACTCATGGGCAGCCAGAAGTGGTCATTTACCTGCTAGTTCACCATTGCCACCGTTCTTAGATAGGATAAAATTAAAGCTACAGGCTGGCATTAAGACTTCTAGTAATTAAACTGCGCCTTATCTGCACAAGTACCAACATCCAAAATCGGTTCCATGTGGGCAAGTAATAGGGGGTTTCTTCCACAACAGCACTTGACACTGTTGCTGTAGTTCACAGTTTTTCCATGCACACTGTCCTTCCAAATGACTCCAGACTGTACGTAGCCTGGCACAGGGGCATCAGAAACCATTCTGAGTAGGTAACGTGGATTTCAAACTGCCTCTGTGGACAGTCACTCAAATGCTCTATT
Source organism: Scopus umbretta (assembly GCA_013400535.1). NCBI lineage: Eukaryota > Metazoa > Chordata > Aves > Pelecaniformes > Scopidae > Scopus > Scopus umbretta. Next base: position 3,367 of record VZTL01239365.1, on the reverse strand, counting down.
TCTGACTAGATTTTGGGGAGCAGGGGTAGGGAGAGAGAAAAGCTGCCAAGGGGAAAAAAAGAATTTGTAGGTGATGCGTAGAGCCAGAATGATTTTAAAGAAAGGGCAATTAAGACTGCCTAAGTCAAGCTTTTTCCAGGTATGTTAGAGTGCCTGGGAAGCAAGGGGGCAAGCAGTGAACAGTTCAGCCTGTGACATTCAAGATTTTCATAATTTTTAACCAACAGAAGACACGCACTTCTCCTTCAAAACACAGAGCGCGCCCCCCAGCATCCAATTAATGGTGGTGTGTACAGTGAACATACTTACACTAATTGACTGGTCCAATAGTCACGGCTGCCCCCGAGCATTTCTGGAAGTAGCATTTCTGCAGCAGCACCGTGCAGAAATGCTTCACATTTATTAACTTGTTTGGTTTTGATTGTTGGATTGGTTCCCCATTCCCAAGGCACTTAGATTTATTCTTTTAGCTTAACACTACAAAGTAATCAAATCACTCCGTTACAGCTGACAGACTGTAGGAGCCCTGAAGGGGAGGGGAGAGTGGCATCAGAAGCAGCATCTACATTTTCTCTTACATCCTTCACACTTGCCCTAAACTTTAGCTTTGACTCATCTATATCGCTGGAATTCAAGAATATTGAACTTTAACTGACATGGGAAGTTATCTGAAGATGCAGGACTTTCACTTGAAATTAAGGCTGATCTACCTTCTGGGATCAGGGACCAAGATTTACTTCTCATGAAGACTGAAAAGCCCGAACACGCTCTCCTTCTGTTTCAAGTCAAACACAAGTGTTGCTGCAACCAAGAAAACATGCTTCCAACGCTATGTAAAGTTCAAACCAACCAATCCATAAATAAGATGAGGAGATGAGATGGAGGATTCAAACATGCCTTTGTGCCCTTCCATCAAATGTGTAGAATAGGTAGGAACAGGAAGACAAAGGAGATGGCTCAGAGAGTCAAGATTAATATGGAAATTGAGAAAAAGGGCATGCCTTTGGGTTGGATTGTGACTGTGTCTCTTCAGTACAATTTATTTTCAGCTTTATGCGATGCAATGTTAGAAAATGCTTAGCACACAACCCTTGCTGTAGAAGACAAAGGGAATTTTTCTGATTTAGACAAATTCCAGTGTCCTTGTCTAATGTTACCCAATGCAAAATTAGAAAGAAATTAGTGCTTGCATGGTCCAGTGTGTTGAAAAATAATTTGAATGACCCACTGCTTAAAGTGTGGAAAGGGTCCTCTATTATTAAAATCGAAACGTATTTTATTTTAGACTGTACTCAGACCGACAGGGTAAAGCTTGAAGAAAATCCACCAACAGGTTTTTTTAATCAAGAAAAACAACAAAACAAAACTTCATGGAGCCTGCTATCAAATAATCTTACAGAGTTTGGTCTTAATACACCAACAATGTCAGGCATTTCAATGCAGTAGCATCAAAACTAGATATTTACTGCGTGGTAGTGAGTAACCCTTTGAAAAGGGAGGAACAAAAATTCCTTTTTAATGAGTCACCATTTGGCAGTCCGAGATCAAAACCTTTTGCCTGTATTTCTGACTGCAAGATTGTATATGCTTGGTGTTTTTTCTGTCTGTGTGACTTTATTTAAATCAACACAGTTAATTAAGAAAATAACTAAGTTAAAGGCACAGGAAAAGTGAAGTCCTTAAAAGCAGCTGACCATCAGCATGATCTACTGGGTTACTGAAACACCAGATGAATTCAGAAGTTATTTCCCTACATAGATTTGGAACTGTGAAAATCCTAGCAAGATTTAAAGTAACTAGTCAAAGCAAAACGCATGTATACTCAGTGCCTGTTCCGATAACCACATGAAATGAGTGTTGCATAATTGTTCTTAAACGAATGAAAACGTTTACATGCTAAATGTTACATACTAATATATGAGGAAAAAGCTGCTTGTGTGTGAGTGGAACTGTGTGTGACAAACGTCTTCGTAAAACATTCATTTGTCTACCTTCGCCCAAAACTTAACCTATGAAGATCTGTGACAGAGAACAAAACCTGAAAACACATGCCTGAGAGTAGACGCCACTTTTGTCTTTAAATATTTTCTCTCCCCCTACACCAAATTCTGAAGTTTCAGGTCAAAGGAAGATACTGTGATGTGATGTCGGGGGGTGGGGGAGATCCACCCGCCCTGGCATTATAGCCAAAGCAAAGAAATAAACCTACCATTCACATGAGAGGGTCTTACAGTAAGATGTACCTGCCTTTATTTTGACTGCAATTTCCAACTATGTGAGAAGTCCCTAAAGACCTCAGCTAGTAATAAGCACTTGTGCTTAACAAAATATTTAACTACTTAAGGATGCTTAGTGTGAAGGTCAAGGTAAAGCACCATTATTCCCATTTACCAACGGACAAGTAAGAACCCGGGAACTATTTACTGCAAAAATTGCCTCCACCTCTGAAGGCCTGTGGGGCCACAGTTATTCAGACCCTTTGCAAAAAAATCTTGTCAGCTTTGAAATTAGAGTAGGCATTATTCAGGCTTGGCTTCTACCTTAGGACATCTCCAAATTGTTATATAAAAACTCATACCCACAAAAATTAGAGCAGGGACTTAGCGCTCACTCCACACAGCTATCAAACAGCCACCCCGTGTAACTACTGATCAGCAAAAGCGTCTCCATACCTCACTGTCAGCTCACTCAACCATCCCATCCCTTACATCAGTTGATCTTAATTTATGTTCAATTTACTTGTAGATTGGAAGTTATTAGAGTAAATAATTACAGTAACTGGTTACAGTTTGGGAATTGAGAGAACTGAAGAAGGAATTCAGAGAAATAACCTGATCTACTACTTTAAAGAGAATCAATCATCCATCTCCTTCCATTAGTCTTTTTGGCAATCCTGTGTCACTGTTGCCACCAGCCTGGATAAAGATGCCACATTAATTCTCCTTTTGAGAAAGGGGCTGCAAGACTTGACTTCGTAACTGTGTCCTGTCTGACCTTGGGGAATCTTTGGGGGAAGTTTCCCATCAAACACAGTTACAGTTTTTACTGAAGGAGAATTACTGAGTTGGGCCCATGCTTTATAATTCGAAAGCATGACACAAAAATATACAACCAATCTTCTGTTTCCACTAGAAATAAATCATCACTACATAACCAACAATTCTGCAGGTCCAACCCTATGCGAGAAGTTAGATTTTCAAAGTCATTTCAACAAGCCAGCTCAGAGGTGACGGACCCGGGGCAGAACGAAGAGACAGCCGCTCCAATTTTCTTATGTAACAACAACAGTTCTTTTAACAACTTCTACCTAAACTGGAGATAGGTTGCATTTCCCGACCCAAACCTTCCCCAAGGAAAAAAAAAAAAA
>VZTL01239364.1:0-10042 GCA_013400535.1 Scopus umbretta | reverse complement strand
AATTGTCTTTTTTCTTTTTTTTTTACACTCAACGGGGTGGTGTTGTGATGAAATGAAATTAAGTATGACATAGTTGTGAGAGAAACACTTAGTTCTTTCAAAACAAAAGAACTGCTTTAGGTTACAGTTTTAATTGTGTGAGTGTGCTCAAAGCCATCTTAACAAGTGTTTCACATGGCCATACTGTCCCATAATTCAAGCTATAAAGTTGCGATAAGAATCTTCCATTTTAATTTGCAACAAGAGAGAAAGAAACAACCACAACAACAAGAGCTAGATCTCTTGCTGCAAAGCAGGTCACTGAAGCACGGACCACTTCTGGAGGCCCCCCGAGCAATCCCCCTCCCTGCTGCCCATCTCCCCGGCCCTTTAGAGGGACGGCACCCACTGCTGCCGCTCACCCAGATTATTTTTGTTTCAGCTGCTCCCCCCGATCCCTCAGTACCGTTCCCACACACTGATAAGGTCCACCCTGTTAACAATTCACCCATCCAGGTACATCCTTGCTGTGCACCCAGCTGGATCATTTTGGAAAATGGCAGCTAGGAGCTCTGCTTTCCTGGGCTGGGACTGGGATTAAGATCACAGTTTTATTGTCAGTTCTGGCACCGTCTTTTCCTATAAAACTGGGCATGACTTTGCACCCGCCCGTGCAATGTAAGGTTTTCTAGGTCTTTCGCCCTCTCTTCCTACAATTTATTGCAAAGGGCAGGTTCATCTCCCAGTAGAGTGATTAAAGTTACCGATTAATCAGCCTTGCCCCACTACTTGATGTTCTAGGGAGCAGCAAGGGCCAGCGTTGGTGTGGTTCCTTCTGCCCGCTCCCCAGAGCTGGAGGTCCTCCCCATCAATAAGGGGTATAAAGCGACGGTGCACAGGATGGCTGAGCTGATCCAACAGCCAGTCCCACCACTGCACGACGGGGGACATCCTGGTCTTGCTCCACCTTTTTCCTGATAATCTAGCAAACCGTCAAGGCTCACAATGAGAGCCCACGAGTGGCAGAAGCAGCACCAGATAAGCAAGCAGACTGTGGCCAGGAGCAGAGAGGGGAAATGAGACCATCTCTTTTTTGATGACAGCAAGTCATTCGTCTGGTTGACCAACTACAACTTCACCCAGCACCCACCTGTAGCCCATTTTCGCATCCCATCCTCATGAAAGCTGTCCTCTCAAGAACATACCAGGTTTCTACCTTTGCTGTCATCACCACTGACATCTGGCCATGCCACCAGGCACGGCTGCACACTCCCACTCAAAGCCAGTTCCCCTGAACAGCACAGCCACATCCCCCTGTTCCCATTTGTCTTCTGGATAACAACACTGTCAGCTGTTTCTCCTGCTCTCCAGAAAGCCATCCCTGAGCTGCGCTTCCCTCCTCATTTCTGAAATTTTCAAACTCTTTCAAACCCTCTTCTCCTTCCTTCCTTTTCCTGGTTTCCCACTAAACACACCAGGAATCAGACTGTCCCTGTTCTGGTTTCATCACCGCCATCGCTGGGTACCGTATACCTCCCCCAGCATCCCTGTGCCTGGCAGCTCCTCCTACAAAACAGGCGAATTCGAATAATGCAGCCAACTACCAGCTGCTTTGTTCTCTCCAAAAAGGCTCCCTTTCAGCATGCTATTTCATTCTGTTTCACCTAGAAGTCTCAGATGACTTTGATTACTCATCTGAAAAATAATAAAATAGCTTCTTATCAAGGCTTTAAAAAATAATATAGCTTGACACGGTTATTTAAGATTGAAAAGTTGGAGGGGGGAAATAATTATTTTCAAAAAGAACAGAGCAAAGTCTTTTACTACACAGATGCAAGAGAAAGACAAGCTACTCCAGAAAGAAAATATCGTTGAGACTGGGTTTATAGGAGCTACAGGTTTGTAATTAGAATTAAAACACAGAGAACATTTGATAATAAATGAACCCAAAGACACTGCACAGCAATTAAAACCAATCTATTGAAAGTGAATCTATGGAAGTGCAAAAAGATGCTACAAAAGTTTATAAAATGGGTCATAAATCTAATTAACCTAAGCAGCACGGACAACCCAATCTGAATGCAAAGCATTCCCCCTTGCTAGTTCCTCACTCCCAGAAACTCTCCCAGAGCCCAAGAACGCCAGAGAAGAAACTCCTCGGGTGTTGTGGCACATTTACAGTAGTGGGAAGGGAAATGCTGGAGGACTTGAAGCCAATTTGCTTCTGATGTTAATACAAGGCAGGGACAACTTCTCTGAAGGCCCTAGGGTGTAAAACGATTATCAGTGGGCAGAGAGTTTGGCCACTGGCTTTCTGAGCTGTGTACAGACTCAGAAGTTCCCATACACCTATTTTCCAAAATTATTCCGCACCCTCAAGTTACATTCAGAGGACAGAGTGCACACAGCAAGGTCAGCCGTCTGAACTGCGTTCCTAATGCACATCCTCATTCACGCTCCCTTTTACAAGGATGTAAGCTTATTAATGAAGGTGATGATGCATTACCTTTATACCTGCAAAATTTGGATTGCAGACAAGCTCTTCCCTGAACCAGGGGCTGAAATGAAGACAGCCAAGAAGACAACCTAGGAGAGTCTGGGGAATAAGCTGAAACCGGCAAATGTTTGGAAAGAATACCTATCGCTTAGATTAATTTTTTAAAAGACAAACAAATCACCGAGTCCAATACTTATAAGTGGAAAGTTAAATTTTTGGAGCTCACAGAGATAACTCACGTGGCCGCCAGCACCAGCAGAGGAGATGGTCACTCACTCCGAAGCGCCTCCAGCACTGTTCTTCCGAAGAGCTGCTAAGCCGAGGGGCTGGTTATGATGGGCTGTTATTTACAGCGTAGCAGCCGCTGCACAAACCCCATGGTGGGACTACATTGTTTGCTGCTTTGTTAAGTGCTCTGACATCCAGCGTGAGGAAGGACGTGAATAAATGACAATACAATGCATATGGAAAGGGAGCACAATGGAAGTAGTTTGCAGTTTATTTCTGGAAGTCAATAACTATTCTTTTAGCTATAATTTTTAGTCTTTATTATTACAAGATACAGTTATTTGTAAGTGGGTGAACGAGGAAGGGCTTTGCGTACTGTAATGTAATGATGCTGTCACATCGTCACCATATTAATCAGAGGATCTAATTTTATGTGCAGTCCAAACATCAACAAATCTTTTTTAAAGGTATTGATTTTATTGATTTTAAGACATATTGTAGCTCTTGGGACAATGACAGAGGAAAGTTCTACTCAGACGTTGTGCAACAAACAAATAGATGTAATTACCACCACCTTGTGTTTATAATGCACGTTGGCTGTGCTGGTGCTCCACATGAAGTCAGGAGCTCTGGCACTGATTTCCACAGAAGCAGGTTAGAGCTGGCTAAAGGCAGTGTTAGAGAAATATCGATTATTCTATCTGTTAGAGAACGAAATGAGCAAGCATGGAGCGCTACAAGCCACTCTGTGGTGAAAGCTGAAAGTAAATGTGAAGCGGGGCTCAAAGTAACGGCTTTGGTTATTGAGACTCTGGGACTCTGGGAGCCAGCCAGGACCAGTCACTCAATGTGGGTCTGAATTGCCACGTGTGAACGCATGGAATATACAGCTTGTTCTTTTTAAAATGTTCATTAACTTCTTCAGAGAAGGACTTTCGCTTACTACTTGATTGTATGATGTCTCACACCAAGACTTCAGCCTACTTGGCGTGCCTAGGGATCACTGCTAATGACAGCTAAAAACTACAAATTAATCTTCCCTTGAAGTTTGATTTAAACAGCTCCTCTTAAAAACATGCAAAAATCACCTGTGTCTAAACGGATAGGTTAGGATAAAGGGTACCTCCTTACTTTTCTACAGAAGGTAACGTCAAGCCAAAGAAGAGAATTATTTCATAAAGTAAATAAGCTGAGGGCCACAGTAAAAAAACTGAAAGTCTCTCTGTTTCTGCAGAGTTTTCTAGTTGAGCTCAAGTGCCCCACTCTAAGCATGAGGTTGAGCACATATTTGGAATATATGTAGTAACTATAGAAAAACCAAGACTGAGAAATGTTGTTTTGGCTTTAGTGGCAGGACTGATGGTAAAAGGGGTGGGGGCAGAGCACACCACAGACTTTCTGGGACACCTTCTCAACCTCTGTTAACATTTAATTCATCTCTACATAGTTGGACAGAGACAGGCCTTCAGGTTTCTCCTAGGCAAACGTGGTACCACCATGCCATAAAGCCACCACACTTTCTGCAAGTGTTTTCTACAATGTGGAACCACACAGGACAGACTGTCCAGCCCAGAAATGCTCCAGAGCTTTCTCATGAGGCCACTGACCTAGGAGCGGTTGGTTCAAATTTAATTCATCACGCTGCTTGAGGCAGTATCTGTGATTTCTTAGGAAAGAGTCCTAACTTGGAGGCCTTCGGATGATCCAATTCCTGCCATGGGGGAAATTCCCATCAAAGACTGCTGGGAAAAAGGAAACGACTACCACCGTTCCTTGAAACCTCCTCTCTCTTTGCTTTTGGCAGTTGCCCCACATCAAATTCAGACATTTTACTTAATAGTGAACTACTTGCAGTTTTGACCTGTAAAGTATTTCAGTTTTTCATTTCGGTGAGAAAACATTTTCAGTTCAGATCAGAAGGGGCTATTAAAAGAAGTGAACTGCATTTTTGTTCGCTTGCTGAACTGGCAAACACATATTTCACACTCTTCTCCTGTGGTCCCACCACAGAACCCATGACTGACTCCCCAGACAAACAGTCTTTCCTCCCTAAAATGCTCTCCTGTATATCTGAGGCCAAAACTCTCTATCCCATAAACACCAGGAAGACTTCATGGAAATACTAGTGAGAGGATGATAATAGAATGAACTTCAGGGGGAACATGATGAGTATTACAGAGAGAAATCTCCTTAACTTTATTGAAGGAAATCACTTGCAGTAGATTTTAAGCATAATCCTTCTTGCTGTTTTCTAATACTGGTCGGAACCGCAGAATACATCTTTTAGGTTCCTGAGAAGACTTTTGTGAGACTCCCTTTGCCTCCAATGTCTTGAAACAGTTCCTGCTGTGGGTCCCCCCTTGTGGTCTCTCCAAACAGGCTGCCTCATTTCTGACTGTGCTGCTACAAAGTACGATGAGATGGTAAATCACACAAGTAATTGTTCTGTTGCTTACAAGCTGGGGTTTTTAAAATTAAAAACTACATAGGTTTAAGTGCAATCAAAAATGTCAAAGCTTCTCAGGATTCACTATAAAAGATCATGTCTTTCTGGGATACTTTAAAGACTGCTCCAAATCACAGTTCTGGCTGATACCATTCAAATGGCATCTTTTCCATCTCCTTACGCTTTCTCATAGACTACCAGGCTTTCAAGACTCATTCCACTTCCACCCTACTTAAACAGACACATTGTGGTCTTCTCCATCTTCCCTCTTATACCCTTATGCCAAGGACAGAAAGTGAGTGCAGGTGGAGGACGGAGTTCACCGCTACCGCTCTTGGAAAGCACTGCTACCACAAAGACTTCCTTCACGCTTTCCCCGTTACGCAGGTCTGTAGTTCACACGCTCCATGCAGGGTTTTTCTGAGGTCTACGGGGTATGTGCATGCAAAGCCAGTGACCATTTTTCACTTCTTACTGTGGCAGAGGAGTTTCTGCAGCAGCATCTGTGGTGTTTCAGAGAAACTCGTGCAAAGGCCTGGCTTGGGGCCGTACACCGAGGGGGATGAGAGGCAGGCACAGAATCACAGAGGCAGGCGTTGTGCATAACCTGGCTGGCAGAGGACTAGAACAACTGGGGTATAATAAGATTATTACAGTGCAAAGTTATTCTATTGAGATAAGGACGAATTTTAATGACTCTTGTAGAAGGTATCAAGCCATCGTTAGCCAATCAGCCCGACTTTGCAAGACGGCTGATTTTGCATATGTGGGATTGCTTTGCTTAGAGGCTCCCGGACAGCTCCATGATACCGTGTGACTGAAAGGGGAGATAAATCTCTCAATCTCTATTTTAATTTCAGTACAATTGCCTTATTACAGCGTTATGTGAGGAATATGCATGGTACTTCCCAAGGGTTTTGCTTTTCCCAATAGCGAATGTCTCACTCGCTGTTTGGGCAGAACGGTTCTCTTGCTAAATTGCTCACAATGCAAGCTATTATAGAATAGAGGTACCCTGTGGGTATGATTGAAATTTATATGCAAGGAACAATCAAGAATGCCAAGTGCACTGGATAAACTGTAGGTAGGTGGCAGAAGGCAGATAAGCAGCCTAGGAGGTTTAAGTTACAGGATCTTAAGCCATAGAAAGATTCATTCTAGAATTTACATTACAACCAGTTTCATTTGTAGGATGAATAATGGAAAGCTCATACAGATAAGTATTTGAGGTCCAATCCTGGGAGGTGTTGAGCACTCAGCTCCCACTGAAGTCAGCATTCAAGCCAGGCTTTTTAAAATGCATGTCTCCGCAGCAGAGGGGAGCTAACTTGTGGGTTAACAGCCACTGCAGATAATCAAGCCTGAGAAGCAGGGCTTTCACAGCGCTGCTCCTGCCCTCCCAATCTAACACACTTGCTTGTTTAAAAGAACACTGCATTTTAAAGATACAAATCACCTCACAAAAAAGTACAGAGTGAATGATTTCTTTACTTTAAAAACACCAATAAAAACATTCAAGTATTCCTATAGGAAACTATCCATTTTCCTTTTGCGGAGTAGTCAGGCAAAGATTTATGCATATTTGTATCCACACATAAATACCTCTGTTCAAGTCTAACTCCGAACTAGTAAATCTCCAGCCTTCCCTCCTTTCCCCGATCTCAGACCTTCACAGGTAGAAGGACAAAAGCACGGAAAAAGTGATGCACCGTCGGCAACATCAGACTGTTTTCTGCCTGTCAGCCTCAGCTGTGACCAGAGGCAACACTGACGGGCTCACGGGCAACACTTGTCCATGGGTCTACAGGTCTATGGGCTAGGAGCACGGTATTAGGTCTTATCTGCGTTAAAAAATCATTTTGGTCTGTTACATTTGTTTTTCAGCGAGTTAAACTGCCAAACGCCTATTTTGACAGAGCTTAAATATTTTCCTAATGACTCGATTCAACTGTCCTGAAAGCATCTCCAACTAAAAGAAGGTATCCAAAATTGTATCCCTGCTAAAGAAGATGAAAGAAGGTGAGCATTGAGTTGTAAGTATCTCCTCAAGGTCACAACAATTTTATTTAGACTGCAGTGCTGCTTTACACAGGCCACCAAAGTTTTGAGGAAATGCAGATATGGGTTTGATTTTCACCCACACCCGTATGTTATTACATAAAGCTGAGAAATATTCATAAGCAGGGTATGAGAAGTTCAATGTGTTCTTAAGAAATAATTATTCATTTAATTATGTCATTTGAAATGAAACATTGCAATTTCCTTCAAATATGCATTAGCATAATAAAAAAAGCTTGCGAGGTATCAAAACTCCCGAAGCATAACGCCGTTTTGCCCGGAACTTCGTATTTAACATTTACCCTGTGAAACAGCCAGCGATATTTGGAAGAAAAACCATCCCGTTTAAATCACGAAGACATTCAGGAGCTGAAATTACACTCTCCCATCTGCGAGCTCCAGCGGCCCCCATCAAAGGGGATATCCGAGGCACTCCAGAAGGGCAGGAGGCAGAAGGGACGATGTAAAACTTGTGCCGGAGGGGCCGGTCCCCGGGGCAGAACAAAGGCAGCGGGAGATGCTGCGGGGAGCGAGCGGCAGCCGCAGCACCGGGAGAGCGCTCGAGCGGCGAGCACAGTCCATAAAGCCACAATGAATGGTAATGACAGGCAATAAAATACCCTTTTAAAAATCCAGTAAAGGATAAAGACTGTAGGCTGCAGCATTGACTGGCAATGCTGTAGCTGCAAAACATCAGCAGATTAGCATAAAGCATGGCAAGAAAGTACAACTAAAAATTATTCAGTCATACCAAATGCTTGCAGAGAATCTAGGCCAAGCAAGCAATCAAAATCAAATAGAAACAAGGTATACGTAATCCCACAGTAAAAAGATTGAGCAACAGTACATTGCCAAGACATTTTAATACTCCTTTAGCCCACAATTTTTGAAAACCATTAATAGAGCTATAAAAAGTGAGGAAAGCTGCACAATGCAGCTCAGGCCGACACGGGGGTGTAATTCTACCCCAGCGTAGCACCAGTGTTAATATAATTTCTCTCATGTTACACAAGAAGCCCAGCAAGAGCATCATAAAATGCAATATGTGTTTTCTCTACTAGCTTAAGTGTCTTTTAGCATAATTATTCCTGATGTTTCAGTTATGGGAAGGAACGCTACCAATCTAAGCAGCAAGAAGGTATTTATTTGCCCTTATGGTGCAATTACATTCTGGAAAATGGCTCTTTTTTAATTCAATGATCTACTTCTTTTGCGTGTTAGGGGTCATACGCTGCTAGGACCACAGTCCGCAAGGACTATGTGTTTACTCCTTAAAAATCTCAAGTCCTGTAGGCTGAGGTTTTGTTTGTTTGTTTAACCCTCCTGCTTTTCCTCTGGGGTTTTTTTGCAGCTCACGCAGCCCTACGAGAGTGAGCGATATCTATTTTGGCACGTGGAAAACCATCAAATCATAATTTAAAATTCCAAACACTCAATCTTTGTGCTGAGGATGCTCAAGGCAAAAAGGCCACCGAGTGGCTTTCTCTGTTGAATTCAGAGCTACCAGTTAAGGAAAAAACTGAAAACCTCAACAACCTTTTATTTAATTTTTAATTTCAGCAGATTCGAAGCTGAGCATCGTGATTCACCCTAGGGAATCTCTCCAAGGAGAGCCAAAACTTCCCGTGCAGGCTCTGCAGTGAGCCTGGCTGACTTGGGACACATCTCCTGCCAACCAGGCAGCACCACTGCCCGGCGACTGCTCAGTGGTGACAGTGCTCCTTTCCTGGGAACAGCCACAAATCTTACCAAATCAGCAAGTTTTAGTAAAAAACTCTCTTCCATGTGGCTGGGAGCCTTGGGAGGGAAAGCCCAGCCTCCGCAGATGGGGAGAGGGAAGGAGCCCCTTTATCGGACCCTTCCCGTTGGGGCTGACTTGCCCAATGGAGGAGTCTGGGGAGACCACGCTCTCCAAAGGTGTCAGCCTTGCATGGCCTAAGTGTAATAAATTCCACTAATACAGGGTAAAGAATAATAGAAACTAGCACTTTTTGACTTCGGGAGGAAAATGTAACTGCGCAAATGACATTAGAGTGGTACTGCAAATCCGAGTTCACAGCAACCACTAATCATCCCGAATTATAAAGTATAAAACAGATTGCTGAAGCTATGCCCGAAGAAAAGATCATTTTATGCAATAGAGTAACCTGTCAAATGATGAAAATCATGAGTGGAAATTGAAATGTATGTGCACATCTCTCTGTGGATGCGTACATGAAATAGAGGCAACAGTGTTTGGTACCAGATGCAAACATAAAGTTACTGAATGAAGAAAGACCCTTCTGGAAAAAAACTGTGCAAGTTTTGATAGTTATTTAACATTTCTGACTCAGGTGTGTATGGCCCTCCTTCCAGTTGCTACATTAGATCACATTTTCCAGTCAAACATGGTTTCTATCAAAACACAATGATGGGGTGGGAATTCCCCAGCGCTGAGGCCAGCTCCTTGTCCGGTGAGCCCCAAGCCCCACGGATAAGGAAGGTGAAGACTTCTAGGGAGCAAAGGTGTTTTAGTGTAACTGGAAAGAGGTAGGACTCTTCCCTTCTGGATCATGTTCTTTGTATACTGCAAAGATCCTCTGGTGTGTAAAATCCATGACAATAACAAATACAGGGCAGGAGCTGCTTTTATTAAATGATTAAATGTTTCAGCTTCTCCCCTGAAACTGTATGCTTCAGCAAGAGGATTTTGAAGGAACATATGCAAATGAAAATAATATTAAAATAATTCCTTAGTGTCCTGCAACCATGTATAGTTATTTAATACTATTAAATAGCGAACTCTTTTTTAATTTCAGCATTTATCTTCAGTTTTTCTCAAGGAAAAAAAAAAA
>VZTL01239362.1:0-10018 GCA_013400535.1 Scopus umbretta | reverse complement strand
TTTTTTTTTCCCCCAAGACTTCTGATATACATTGCAAGATGTCTGGAACTGCCAGACCGTGTGGCACAATCCAAATATCACAGCATCAGGCAGGAGATAGCATCTTTCTCCAGCCACAGAAGCACCATATCTCTCGGTATGTTCCTGGGACCCTGTAAGCTTTCTGCACCAGATGTAATGCTGTCAGGGAAGGAAGTGGTAATAAATTTTTCCAGTTTGAACCTGTGAGATCTTGGGCACTGTGCAAAGTGCTCCACTAGCAGTCTGGGTTGGACACTTACAAACCTTGCAGAAAGCACTATGGGAAACCCAATGATTGAAAATGTGCCTTGGCTGTAAAAAACAGTGCCTCAGATTCCAAGAAAGCTAACTTCAGTCAAGTGTCCTACAGCAAAATTTAAGATAAGGAAACGTTCACCTCAGTGTATCTGCATGAGACCCACACTCCAGCTCCTATCCATGGGGGGAACTCCAGGAACTGTGTGGAGGTAAAAATGACATGACTGTCTTCTCATCCAGCTTAATGGTGCTTTTCAGCAAAGCTGAACCAAACTATCCTCTCCAGGGTGCCTTTCATCTCCTTGGAGCAGAGGACAAAACAATTCCACCTTGGTACATTCAGAGGCTGGCTAGCCACCTCCTCATAACCAGACTGCTGCCTCCGTGACATGGGTTCAGGGCTATCTGCCAAGGTGCTGCGCTCCCATCCCCAGTGTCTTGGGTCAATTTTTTTGAGCCCAAACCAGTGGGTGGCTGATGGGGGCAGAGTCCTTGTCCCAGCCCAGACAGTAAGGAAATGAGCTCTCTGCCCAGTTGCCCTAGGAAAATGGTGATGGTCGGGGAGGCCAGGTTCCTAACTAAGGACACTGTTAGAAGGGAAGAGCTGATGCACAGGTGCTTCTTAACACTGGCCACTGAGCAGTGAGACAAATTGTGTTTGGTTCCTAACCAAGTCTATGCTTGTCTGTGCTGCAATTAGAGTGGAGTAATACATGTTGCGCACAGTATGGTCCAAATTTCTCATAGAGATGAGTGTTGTGGAGCTGGGCAAAGCTCGGGAGCCATCCCCAGCACAATCATAATTGTAATGTATGGCAGTCCTTCGAAACTGTTTTTGAACACAGGGCTGGAAAGGGCCTCCTGACTCACGTCCATTTACTTACCTTCTATTTTAGACAACTTTCTCATCTAGTAGTTTTCATAAGCAAGACATGTTCAGTCTTCAGGGGGAGGGGTTTGTTCTCACACTGTTCAAGCTGAAAACTGCTCCAGAACCTCTGGACTCTGTGACCAAAAAACCATTTTCTACTTTCCAACATGTCTTGAATTTTGTCCAGTTTGCACCCATTTAAATTGTGTCAAAAACTGTTCTTTAACTTAAAAAGTTCCTTTTCTACCCCTAGCATGAGCAAGCTGAGAATTGTGTGAGGAGGTTAGCCAGTGGCTATGTCTCAACCTCTCCTTGGAGTTCGTCCCAAACTGTAATAATTCATGTATCTGATGGTTAGATCACTGGATATTCTAGCTCCATAAGATTAGCAATAAATCTCACAAAAGTAGAGAGATTTCAGAAATCCTTAGGGTGTCTAAGGAGGCTGAGACTTGCTGATTCACCCTAGAACAAATCAGAGGGACTGCCCTGCTGCCCAAGCATCCTTGTTCCACCCAGGTAAGGGTGGATGTTGGAGGATCCTGCCGTGGCCAGTGACTGTTTCTAATTCATTTGTTTGCCAGCAGTACTCAGCTGAAGTTCAGACAGGGTGAGAGGAAAGCAAACCTTTGTGTTTTCATGACAAAATATGTTTTAGCATAGCAAGATCTATTTGTTAGTTTAAAAGCCCCTCTGTTTTCAACCTCCTGAAAATGGCAGGAAGCACCCCTGCACCTTCACAATGCCTCTACAGTCCCCAAGCTTTAAAGCCTTATATGTTGCCGTTGCTGAATTAAGGCAGCTATTGAAATCAGGGGTGGGGACCCAACTGATGCTGTCTGCTTCGCAGATACTAAAGAAGGAGATCATCCCAGCTCTGAGGAATTTATTAGCTGATGCAAGCATGACCCCATGCCATCTAAACCTCCTGGAAGCAAGTCAGACCGATGCTCCACTGATAAACATATCAGCAGCTGAGGAGCTGTGCTGTGCGCAGCTCCCATAATTACTAACTCTGGTTCAAAGGCTTTTATGCAAAGGAACAATGGGCACCAAAACAGTGTTGCAGCCTGCTATGCACCACAGTGTTTTGCTGTGATGGAAAGGCTTGCCCTGTCAGACAAGCCTGCTTTTCATGTCCCTGTCCTCTTCATAACACAGAGGTAATTCCTACTGGTAAGGAGGCTATTGTCCACCTTTTAAGAAGAGTAGCTGGGGACGTATCCGCTGGCTAAGGAGATGAAAAGAAGTTTTACCAAAAAGGGAAGTGACAGTCAAAAAAAGGGGCTGTTTTCCTTACTGGAAATCTGTCCCTATTATCAGAAGATTTCCCTGTCACTGGCAGTGCCTGAGATGGAAATGACAGCTCATTTGTTTTGCCCTCGCTGACAACAGTTGAGCACATCTGTGCATGTCATGAAGGAGTGTACAGAAGACATTTGTGGTTTTGCCTCATGTCCATTTTCCCTCTCTGTTCACCATGTTGAGATTTGGCCTTTGAAAATACGTCTGCGTTCAGCACAATCTGGAAAATTTTGCGGGACGTGAGCTGCTGCCCAGCCAGCCCCTGCCATGTCAGCGTGCTCACTGAGCTGCTCTCGCTGAATTCAGAACCAGCTTCTTGTGCAACTTTGCAGTCGGCAATGCATATTATGACCAGGCAGCTTCCTTACAGCCAGAGCGGTATTTATTTCGCAGGGAAATGCTTTACGTAAAGCAATCGTACTCTGCTCAGTCAGCACTGATGAAGCAGGACTCTGCGAGCAGCACCCCATGTGTGGGGTGAGTCCCCTCAGGAGCTTCCCAGCCCTTGCGAGAGGCAGGCCCTTTTCCAGCTCCCTGGGTTTTTGAGGGCTCCGGCCCTTCTGCACAAAACTAAATTATCCCTTAGTGACTTTCATCTGTTTACTGAGACGTGGTTTATTTTCAGTCAATTGCTTTCCTTCCTACTCATTTTTCCTTCTTGACTCCAGAACACCAATTCATTATATTTGCACAGTAGCACCCCAAAGCCAGATCTACAGACAGTGCAGCAAAATTATTGCAGAACAGCAGAAATCTCCCCTAGCTGGTGGGCTGCTTGGAGGGGAAGGGAAGAAACAGAAGGGCAGTGATCCTCACAGAGTTACCCCAGCAGGCCACCATTATTTGTACTTCTCCAACCTCATTTCATAGTAAGGGAGGAGCGATGTGAAATGGCCTGCTCCCTGACCAGCTGAAGGGGTTGTGCTGGAAGTTTGTGCCCTTTTAAACCAGCAGATTTCTTTTGCTCTCCTACAAACACTTGCTTGGAGCACTGGAGGTACATGCAGGTCGGTGGGCCAGCGCCACCTGAGCATTTATTTGCAGAGTCAGGATCTCTACAAGGTTGACACAGGCTTCACTGGGGAGGATACCTACAGCCAACACTCACAGAGAGTCTGTGTTGGAAGGCTGAGCTTAATAACAAAAACATTTATTAGGAACTAATAATAACATTAATGGTACAAAGTATCTACTTCATATTGTGCATAATATCAATAGATTTCACTTTCTTTCCAAGTACTACAGCTTGCTGAAACTCCATTTCTTCTTTGGGGGCATATATTTCTACTACTTTGAAATATCTGGCAAGTGTTCCAAAGTAGATTTTTGTTAAGACCCGCACTGAACCCTGGGATTTCTGTAGGACAGAAAACTTTCCCTATGGGAAACCATGAGTCCTTTCTCTCCTAAATGAAAGAAGCAGCATGGTCTGTTCACCTCTGAGGGATCTCCCTTCCCACAGAGCCAAGGGCTCTCGAAAGGGATCTCCTTCCAGCCAGGACTCTTAGAGCATCAGAGCTGCAAGGGATGAAGGTGCAACTTGTTTCTTCTCAGCAGGAAGGCTGGAATCCTGGAGATGTCTGAGTCGGGAGTGGTCAGTGTGGTTGGGTTGCTCTAGGGTTCATCCAGACCCACTGCCAAGAACAGGCCTGTGGTCCAGCAGCCCTAGCTGCACTGCAGTGGGCTGTCACCAAAACAGGACAGTTATGCCCAAAAATCTATTGGAAAAAGCTAATCTATCAAAATTTGAAAATGTTGGTTAGATAATTCCTGGCCAGCACCAGCCTGTAACCCTCTTATCAGTTCCGCCAGGTAAGGCGAAAAGACAGGGATGTGGAGTACACAGGGCTGGGTAGTAGTTTGGGCTTGCTCCTTGCCAGGAGAGTTTCCCAGGCGTGGAATGACCAAAGGCAGCAGAGGTCTCCAGGCAAGGAGATGTCTGGAAGAACCTCGCAGGGGGAAGCGATCTTGTGATGAGTCACCCTAGGCTCAGGTCTGATATCCCTGCCTAAAAAGGCAGAGGTAATTGCCTCTGATTAATGCTGGCAAACCTCTGTGAACTCCAGTGAGAATATGAAAGGACTGACATGCCTCTTTGAGATGAGGGTAAGATAGAGTACAGCCAAGTGTGGGAAGAAAGTTAAGCTGAGATGTAGTTTTCAATTACCAATAAAGCCATGCTCTAGGATGGAGTGTTGAGAGCATGACTTGGTCTCTTCCTACTCTTTTATGCTCCTTGACGTATAGAAAGGAGTTTAGGGAAGAACGAGCAGTGCTTGCTGGATAGTCCCATTTGTAACATTTAAATGCTTATGCTGCCCCCCTCATCCTTTCTTGCTGGGAGGCTGTAATTATTTAGACCACAGATGTGGCCAGAGATTTCCATCAGGTACCAATAGAACACAGAAGGGCAGCATCAGTGATGTCAGCACTGACATTTAGCAGAAGCAAAACTACCCCTTTACTCGCTGACTATTCATCTGGATGAGGCAGGAGGAAGGCTGGACTCTGGAGCATGCTGTTCCCTCTTGGCAAACACTGTGGGTGCTCAACAGCCCTACTCTGGTCTCACCTCTGGAAGAGGGAGGGGGAAATGGGCCAACCTATGCCTGACAGCAAATGGCAGCGGGAGGCTTTCAAGCCCCTCGGGTGTGTCTTTTTGCACCTGAGAGTCTGTCTGCACCTCAGTTAGAAAGTGTGATCAAAACTTGGTGGTGGTGAGCTAGCTTCGTCCAGCCATGTTGGGTACGATGACACCCCAGCAGCACGGACTTCAGCATGGGCTCGGGCATGCATGCCCAGGCCATCAGCTGCTTACCCAGAGAGCTGGCCTTCTTGGAAACATGTGCTGCTCTTGTCTGACTGATATTCTCTACTAAATTATGCAGTGGTGCCTCAATAGTCAGAACGCCTCTTCCTCCTCTCCCTGTCCTACAACATAATAGACTCAGGGTGAGATGCTGTTTCTCCACCCATAAGTAAAGCTAGTTCTGATTCTTGTTCGGGAACGGTTCCTGCTGTTGCTGGGCTCCCAGACCACCTGCGTAATGGCCTCTCATCCCCACCTGGGCTGTGGCTGTGCTCAGACAGTTCTGCCTATGCTACAAGCACCGGGCGGGAGCAGCGGAGCGAAACACAGATGTCCCGCATTCTGTATTTTGGGTCCGTCTCTTTATTTTTCTCTGGGGACTTGATAGTACTAGCTATATGAAGACAATACATTTCATTCTGCCTCCTCTCCTGCCACATCACCAAGGTGGCATACGTACCATTTGAGCAGCAATATGTATAGGGCTTCCTTTTAATCATCTCCTAATTTTCCAGACCATGGGGTTTCACGTTTCATTCAACAGCTCTGAAGGTTGGAGACATTTGCTCTAAATGAAGTTTCTCCTTTAGTTACCTGAACCCCAGAGCTGGAGCTATAATCACGGAGTTTGGTTTTCCAGATCTCTCTGGAAATTCACAGAAGGCAATAATGGAGACTGGTGTTTGTCCCATTTTGAGGACCATGAGGGGAAGCTCTGTGATGTTCCTGGCAATAACCCTTTCCCTGCTATGGCATCCTCGGAATACCAGTTAATAAATGCGTATCACATCCCATGGAGGGGAGGGAGTTCCCTTTTGCAAAAGGAAAAGGGAAAGTCGTTCACCCAAAACCACACAGGGAAATGATGTTAAAGCTTGGGTTAGTACTTCCAGGTTTTTGGTGACCTAAACTATATCGAAACTTACCCTCTCTCCCAGCACCTAATGCAGTGTCTTTATCATCTGAAAAGAGATATTTGGAGATAGTGAATAAATGTACTGCATGGAAAGGTCGGACACTGCATGGAAGGGTAGGACACTGCTGTTACTGGGACTCAGAAGGCAGCCAACCATGCGCTGCAGGATGTCCTGTTCCTCCCAAGGTATGGTTGTATTTTATTGGTTAGCACGGAGTTCCCGTATTTCAGGCTTAGCATCCTTTGATGGGAGTCTCGTACATGTAAGACTTTACTGTTAGATGTTAATAACTCTTGTAATTCTACAAATCTATTTGGCTTACAAGAAATAAACCAAATCATCCTATGAAAGATATCACAACATTAGATATCCACTCCTACCCTCCCTTCAGCTTATACGCTGCTGCCCAGCTAATATTCCAGGGTGGCTGACATCTTTCGTCTGCTCCATGTTATTAAAACCCCTTAGCAAGAGGAATGAATATTCATCTGTGCTATATATAGCACCATGCGTATTACTACCCACAGCTGGGAGTACGGCTTGGGTACCCACACTTGGATCTCTATGGTTTGGTTTTTGCAAGCCTTTTTTTCTCTGCAGCTGCCAAGCCTCTGGCTGGCTGGTGGCGTTGGCGCTCCACAAGGAGCCTGCCGCTCTTTTTTCCTGGCAGAGGTTTCACAGGGTTTCAAAGCCTCCCTCCAGTGCGGTTATTAAAGGCTTCTGTTTATCTTGTGAAATCTGCCCCGTGAATGCTGACACTGACTGAAGTGCTGGGAGAGTTTCCCTGACTCTTCCTCTCGCTGTCTCTCACGGGTCTATTCCCATGAAAATGATCTCAGGTGTGCCGTGCGTCATCAGTCCGCCCCGGGCGCTCTCTGACTTACTGGCAGGGCAGATGAATGCGCAGTTTCTGAAGCTCTGCCCGTAGCCGGGTGCTCCTCCTGCCTCCTGGCCTGCCACAGCACTGCAGAGAGCCATCCAGCCATCCCAGCCGTCCCAGTGGCTCCGGCAGCGGCAGCGGTGGGCACCAGCTGTCCCCAGGCACACACTGCTCCCCAGGCGGGCAGCCCAGCAAAAGGCTTGCTGCAGGAGAGCAGCTAGGGCTCTACAACACTGCCCGAAACTGATTTTCCCTGCTCGGGAGGCATTTTCCCAGCCCCTCTCCTGTCTACCCCACAGGGATGCAGCCTCTGCTGGGAGAAGTGAATCCTCTCAGGACGGGCCCCGCTGCAGCACGTGATGCTGACTTTCCCCTTTGGCTGAGAAAGCACCTCAGTCTTTGGGGCTGGGGTGTTGACGCTCACTGCCAGTGAGATCCCAGCTAGATCCCTGGCTTCTCCCTGTGTCCCTGTTGCCACTGAACTACGTAACCAGGTGTTCACCTGGAGAAGCAGAGGGTTAAGCTCTGTTGCAGGGGGAGACACTTATGGGGATGGTGGAGGAAGGGCAGGCCCGTTACTTGAGTGCCCTGAGTCCCCCCAGAGCTTAACAGTGGTGATGGCACCACCAGCGCAAGTGTGCATGGCTGCTTGGAAATCACCAGCGCTATCCCCATGCCACCGTGCCACCAGCAAAGGCAGCAGCGCAGCCACCGGGGCGCTGCAGGGAGGGGGCTTTGCCATCCATGCTTGACTTGCTAATCCGCGCTTTCCCATCCATCCTCCTCTACAGGACTGTGGAAGTTCCTCTGTGGGAGGTCAAGCTCTCCCACCTTCGCCGCCAGAAGAGCCAGGTCCCACGGGTGGGCTCTTGCTGCCAGCCAGGGGCTGGGGGAGCAGTGGGCACCATCCCCTGGCCAGAAAGCCAGGCCTGGCTCCGAGGCTGAGCCGTCGCTGCTGCCGCAGCACCGGCCTCTGCGCCACAAGCCTGGGGAAGGTTTCAGCAGCGCCTGACTCGCTTTCTGAGAAAACAAGGAAAGAGAGAGTTACCCTAAACCCTGGGAAGCCCGTGTATTTTCATTGTATTTTAATTTTAAGAGATTGTCTGCCCCGCCCAAGATTATCTCATGGGAAAGAAAAGCCTGGCTCTGTGACTGTGGTGAAACTTGTCCCCGAGCCAAATTTCCCGCACCTGATGTTCCTCCACAGCAGCAGAAACCAGAGTATTTCAGTTCACAACACTGCCCCAGGGGCAGCGCTGGGGGTGAGGGGATGGAGGGGGAGGATGGGACCCACATCTCCTCCTGCTCTTCCAGAACAAGTCCTGCAAGTTTGGATGCCTAGCTGCTCAGGCCGGGAACTGGAAAGGGCATGGTGTCACCCTGGGAACAGGGATCACGTGGGGCTGTAGCAGAGGGAACCTGTCTCAGGGATACGTTGAAACATACCCTGCTCTCTTGTGCAATAGGTCTTTGCAAGTACAATGCTGTGTTTATACGGTGGGAACGGAGAGCCCAGGGCTGGACTCTGCAGAGGCATGAGTAAGCAGCTTCCAGGAGGCCCAGGTGCCGGCTGGGCCAGCTCTTTGATTCCTCTTCTGGGAGCAGATGCAGACTGGGAGCTGGGTGTTGACCAGCATCCTCCAGTACAGGGAGGGCAGACTTGGAGCCATATTGTAAAATTTGAGGGGTTTCTTTGTATAAATGCTTTATCACCTGGACCCACTACAGAGTGATTTAGCATGGCTCCAAGAGAGACAACGATGTAAAGGAAATCCAAGATCTTTAAGCAGACCAAGCGGACCAAGGACTGCCTCCTGAGCAGAAAGGACTCTCAGCAGGGCTGGAAGAGCAGAAGATTGAGGCACAGGCTGCAAGAAGACAAACATTTCTTGTGGTGCCAGTGCCTGTTTGAGCAGCGCCTCTGCTCACTGCCACTCCTCCAGTGTTCCCATGCTGCTCTTTGCAAGGCCACAGAGGGGACCACGGGAGGGGACCAGTCGAGCCCAAACCAGGGGCAGAAAGGCATTATGAGCAAAGTTGAAGCAGGCTACTTAGCTGTCACTACAGCTGGGAAGAGTCAAACCAGACCCTGCTTCCAAGCTGGAAATGGTTGCCTAATTGATAAATAGCATTAAACTTGGAGCAATCTGAAGAAAAAGCTAGCTAACACCTGAGGATTACATTGGGGGTGTTAAAAAGGTGATAAGTTTGTTAATGCAATCACACCCCTCTCAGGAAACGGGGGAGGATGCTATTCCCTGGTAATTGCATTTCAACAGGATTCAAGCACAGCGAAGTTCCTGCTGCTGCTGGACTCATGTCAGCTCTGACCTGGTAATAATTCAGCCTGTCCCTTCAAAGTAAATAGGACATAACCTACAGGGCATAAAGATCTCCTGAAGGGACCTCTCAGACTTGCCTTTCTGGCGCTGGAAGGAGGCTGTGTTGAGACAGACAAAACTTGGTATTACTTTGGGGATTAATTCCCAGTCAGGGTTCAGTGGAAGCTCAGGAAAGTGATGCCGGCTGGGAACCTTCTTGGCACAATTAAGCCTATTTAGGGTGTGTTACCTACAGAAAAAGGAAACAAAAGGGTCCTTTCCACACTGTGTTCCTACTGTTGCTGACACCTGAGCTTGGCTTCTTTAGAGATGGCAGCTAAAAGCTGCAGCTGGCACACTGGCTTCATGCAGAATTACAAGATGTGGTGTGTACCTGTACTGAAGCACTTGTGGTGTTGCTTATGCTGGTGGGAAAGCCCTGATGAGTTACTCTGCTGGATGCAGGATTGTGCTGGAGCCTGCTGGCCAGGATTCAAGTCAGAGATCTGAAGCAAGAAAGAAGGTACTAGAGAGTTTCTACCCTATAAGCACATTGGGGGTTTTCAGCATTTCATGCTGAGATTTGTGCTATGGAGCAAGTCAGCTCAACTAGTCGTAAGGATCCTTTCTGGCATT
>VZTL01097956.1:0-15586 GCA_013400535.1 Scopus umbretta | reverse complement strand
TCTCAGAGGTCTTTTCTATGATTTGGAAGAACAGGTTGGTGCCTCTCTGGGTTGGAAGGACTGTTTGTCATGGCCACTTAATGTTCTCAGGAAATATTCAGCATGACTCTTTGCTACCTTTGGTCTTAGAGGAAATCAGATGATTCACTGAGCTTTCACATTTCATACTACTGCAGAGCTTGGGCTGGCCTGAGAGCCTGATTACCTGCTGGATTTTAAGTAACAAAAAAACTCCAGTCCCTTTTTGAAGCATAATCTAAGCAAGTATTATTTGACATGAGGAAGCAGGGTTGATCATCTTTAAAACAGGCATAAGAGTTTATGCATTTCAGTCTAACAGCCAAAATTTTGGAGCAGTCAGTGAACATAACTGGGCCTTTGAAGTAATTGTGTATAATAATCAATTTGAGCTTGGTGATTTGTTTCTTTAAAAAAAAAATTGTAATGTTAAGATTCTGTGGCTCTGCTGTCGTAATTTCAGTGCTTGCTATGCAGGGTTCCCACTCCTGCTCTTCTTGCAAGTCTTACCATACTCCTGGATGTTCCTTAAAAGCCCCTGAAGGCATGTGAATTTGAGAGACCTCCATTCCAGGGGTTTTGGGGGGAGAAAAAAATCTCATCCTCTGTAGCAGCACAGAAGTTGACAGTGGACCCATAAACGTTACAAATCCGAATATAACTAGGAAGAAGTATGTGTGTTCATCATACTTTAAAATAAGAGATTTGAAAAATGCAATACTTAGATGCTTTAGAGCAGCAATTTCATATCAGTTATCTCTTTAAACAGCTGAAAATCTGCAAAACATCTAATAATCAAGATTTTTTTTTTCCTGATTTGTGTATGTACCATTGCCAGTGACCACGGCTGCATGGTTGTTACAAGTTTCATCCCTCCCTGAAAGTCTTTTGCCTTGAACTGGCATATGTCCTGGGGAAGAGGGCTCTGGTAATCCTACTCAAGGCAAGAGATCCAAGAGAGAGCCATTGCATAAGCACGTACCATTTGCAGACAGACATTTTTTAAAAATTGCTCTTTCAGAGTATGATTTCTTCCCTGTAGCCCTTAAATCGCTGAAGTGGGAGTGGTGCCTGCCAAAAAAAACTTCTGAAAAAGAATGGAGGGGAAGAAACATCATCCCCTTTGCTGGCGTTTCATAGAGGGCATGCCCTCTAAGAGGCAGAGCCAGGGCCAGGACTGCTTACACTAACAGAATGGGGCCAACTGCTGCTGTGTTCTTCACAGCATCACTATTTTCCTTACAGAATTGCAGAAGTGTTAATTATCCAGATTCAGTAATAGCAATAGCTGTTTGTTGAGGCTTGCTGCTTTCCTGCATGAGCAGGGTCTGGATCCCTGGTGGAACCATTCATCAGCAGGTTTGACAATGACAGTCTGCTGCGGGGCTTTCAGAGCATAACAAAGATTTCTTCACAGCTCTGAGCGAGCGGAGCTGGCTCCCGCTATATTACAGATTTGACAAAGGCAAAAGGAAGCAGTCACTCGCTAACACACATTTCTCTTTCTGTAGTGTATGTCTTTCTCTGTGCTTCTCATAGCACTTCACACAAGATAGAAAAGCGGTGTTGCCTGCATTTTACAGAGGGGAAACCGAGGCCCAGAAGGGGAAAGTGACTCGTATGAACTTTTTTGGCTTGTCAGAACAAGGAGCAGGAGCATGGGCCAAGTCCTAATTCCCTGGGAAACCCATGCATTCATGCAGCTGTAGTGAAAGCCACTCCTGTGCACTTAAACTGTGAATTATAGGCAGAAGGGGAAATACAGAGGGTACTGCAAAATTTTATACCCCTGTTTCAGTATCTGCCAAGCCTCTACTTTCTTCCTCCTTTGCTATATCATTTACTTTGAGGACAGGCTGCACATGTGCCAATACATTGTACTTTGGGTCCCATACATATTCATACCAACCAGGCTCCAGTTTCACTTCGCACAGGCTTTTTTCCAAGCAGTTTTTGCTGCTGTTGTTGTTGCAAAACATTTTAATTAATCAGGAATTTTAATTAATTGTAACCCTGTTGAAAATGCCAAGACAAAAGCACAAATATGAGGAGACAGTTGCTTGTGTCAGAGCAGCCCATCTTCAGTTAGCTCTGCTCTCTCTGAGATCATACAGTGTAATTACAGACATGGGCACAGGGAAAACGCTGAATTCTGAATGGCATTTAAATGGCATGGAGAAAGACAGTGGCGTTTTATCAAGCCAGGAAGTCTGTTTTGAAGCTCTGATGGTGGCCCTGGGTTGGCATACTGTTAACTGGAAAGCTGCATCCCAAAAGGATTATAGTGACATTTTTTCTAGTTCTTCAACTGCTTCAAACAATCAGTTTCAACAAAAGACTTAAAATGCTCTGTGTTTTTATGAAGCTGAAAATCAGGTTGTTTCTAGACTGATTTCACTTGCAATTAATGAATTATCATGGCTGCATAGGTCCACCTTTGCTTGAGCCAGGTCGCAGGGACACATTGTAAACCTTGGGATGTTAATGGCTGACAGAGATGCCCGTCTTGCTCAACATGTCTGGAAAAGAAAAAATCTGGTTCCGGCCTTGTTACTTGTCACCTGGCCACAATGCCCAGCAAATTGTGGCTCCTTTGGTAGTGAAGTGAGGTTCCTCCATCCGGTGATACGAAGGCCTGAACCAGCTCTCAGCATACAAACTGATTCAACTTGCTGAGCCTGAATGTAATTTTCTACCCTCTTAAAATGCATACATGCCTTGGTCTGGACAACCCCCAGCATACCATGAATAATAGATTCCAAAAATCTGTAAAAGCTTTATTTATTTAAAGACCTGAATATTTAGAATTTGTTCATATCATTGGCATATTTACCTCACTTTCCCTGCAGTAAAAGGTCTCAAAAGGGTTTCCACCTTGTAAACCTGCTGTGAGCGGTATTTACAGTCTGTTGGCTGATATGTGTTTAAGGTCCACACGTGAAGCAAACAGGGGTTACCCTTGGTGAGTTTGTGGCCCTGCCCCTTCTCTTTGTGGAGATCTTGTTTAATGGGTTGTGTTTTTCATCATAGAGACTCCTCTCTAGAAATGTAATGACAAAGCCACAAGGGTTTTCAGGGTCTTTGCTCACAAAATAACTTCATTCCCCAGTTTTCTTCCAAATGCTGCTGTGGGGCTCATATGAACTAGGGCAGAGCCTGGAGGTCCGGATTTGGCTCGCATCTTTTCCACTAACACTCTGCTGTTTTTTTCTCACTGTTTCTTCTCCCACCACAGCACGCGCTGTGTCCTGCTGGAGAGCAAGCTCATCTGCACAGGGAAAGCCTCTCACTGCGTGCTTGTGTTATGCTCTCTTGATCACGGCTGCCTTGTCCAGGCTGGGCTCAGGCCTAGTGATAAGTAATTGGGAGGCTTAGCAATAAGCAGGTGTGAGATTCCAGTGACTCGCTAAAGTGGAGGGGGCGGGTGGCAGGAGAGGAACTGTGCCCCCATCTCAGGGTTTTCTTCCTCTGTGAGACCTACTGTTTTCTTCTGAGCTATGCGCTTGCTTGTGGGGCACTGTAGGCCAGGTCAGCCGCACCCCTGGCTACATCTGAGAGCTTTGAGGTGAACTTCAGTAGGAGCAGGACCAGAACCATTTTCATGCACTGAGACTATTTCTTCTCTTGCTCTTACTGATGTAAATGCACTGAGCTCCACCAACCTCAGCAGTGCTGCTTTGGGGGGTGAAACCGAGGATATCCATGCGCTATAACCTGGGGCTGATGGTTTACTCAAATTGATGAGCTCCTTGTGAAGATAGCTTCAAGTGACTCAGCTTTCAATCTGTTTAGACCAACTTCATGGACTGAGGTGTAAATTGAGCCTAAGTAAAGTTACTCCTCATCCCCCAGGTTATGCCTGGAAAGCAACACTCTGCCTGTGCACATTTCTTTGTCACAAGTGGTACTTTAATGGCAAACACCCACACACACCCCCACCCCACCCCCGACTCAAAACCGCTCAGTTAACCGTTTCCATCACCTGAAGGCAAGGCTGTGCACATCAGGGTTTTCCTGTACTTACTGGGTTATTCTGCAGATGACAGTTACTGCGTGGCATCCTTAGCTGAGCCGATTCCACCCAAGACAGCCCTTGTAAGAGGATCTACAACCACTGGGGCTGTCCATGCCTTCAGCCATGGGAGAGGCAGCTCGTTGGTTTAGCTGTGCATTACATGGGTACAGGCAGCGGCTGAAGCTGAGTTCACTTCACCTGCTCCTCTGCTGAGTGCCACGGATTCAGGCAGAGAGGGAGCTGAGCATGTGTCAGCAATGGGATTCCTGGGAAAATGTGTCTATCTGCAGGATTAGTCACAACAGAAATTGCTGTGCTAAGCACTGAGTATCACTTGGCTCTGCAGATCTTTAACCTGATGGTGGAGATATAGGGGAGAGGCTGGAGCTGGTGGTGTGACTGGGGAGCAAGCCAGCAGGTGATTTCCCCCAGGCAATGGGCGCAGGGAGCAACCCCTACCAGGTTCCTGCTCCCCTTTCCAAGCAGGTACAATAAAATACAGTCATGTTTAACGTGCTGTTGAACAGCAGAACACTTCCCATGTATAAGGGAAATGCAAAGGATGTCTAGAAAAGAAATGGTGACACTAAAAGCTTAGTCCTGAAGAGCTGAGGAAGGGGAGAGGAGACAAGATGCTTTTGCTACCTTCTACCTGGCAGAGGAGCAAGCTGGGTTAGAGAGCAGACTGCAAGGGCTGGTATTCAAGGTACCCACCCAGCCCTGTACTTCTAGGGTGCCTAAGGCACAGAGCTCTTTTTTCTAAGGAAAGTGCATTACATGTAGAGACACTCCTGGCTTTAAGGGGAGTCCCCTGTGCAGCACAGCTTCCACAACTGGGGGCCTTTCCTCTTTTAGGTATAACTATTACTAGCTAATCCCTGGAAGCCCCAGCCACAAAGGTGATTCTGGTTTCTGATTCTTGGACAGTCAGGGCCACCTTGTGCCGGGTGTGATTCACTGTGCAGGGCAAGCCGATGTCCTGTGAATTCATGCTGTTCAAACACAGCTCTTGCTCTACGCTGGGGAAAATGGGTTGTTGTATCTTCCTGTGGTTAATTCTCCTCTTCCTCTTCCCCCATGTAGTCTCCACTCATTGTCTCTTCTTATATCACTTTCTCAATCTTTATGTTTTCTGTAAACAATTTTTCCCCCCTACACTTGACTGGTGTCTTCCTCTAAAACCTACCTTTTGTTTTTCTAGACATGTGGGGGTTTCTAATATTTTTCCTCATTAATAGATTTTCCCCCCCTTCTTTCCTCCTTCCTGTTTTCTTTAGTCAGGTTCTCGCAGCTCTTGCAGCTCTGTTATCCTCTCCCAGGCTTACTGGGAGGGGGCTGGAGCATATATCCCACTTGCCTTCCAAATGTTGACAAGACTTTTAGAGGATGAGTGACTGACAGACAAACACCAGCCTCAAATACTCTGAATGCTCTGTTAGTAATAGCTTTATTCTTGTCAACACAGTAGGCACAATAGCCCTCAAAAGGGATAGGCCATATTTTTAGCCCACCTTAAACTCAGCTTCTAAAAAATAGCTTGATGCTCAGCTGTTTTTCTCACTCCCTGGATTCGTGTTCCCCAAGCAGATATTTCGAGGACTGCTTTTAATTTTGACAGGGTAGGGATGCATAATTAGACCCTTCGAAATGACTTTTCTTCAGCCACCTCGCGATGCTGCAGCTGACCTGCAGCTTGTAGCTGAGTAGGAGGTAGGAGGCAGGAGACGCTCATCTGGGGCTTTGCTGGATGTTTGGTCCCATGACTTGGACCTGCACAAAGGAGCCAAACAGGGTGAAATTTGAGCCCCACCAAAAATAATTAATTGATAACAGAGTGCCAGGGTTTCCCCACTAGTTGCAGTCACCACCAAATTCAAATCTTGATTATATTAATATATCTTGAAGGAGTTAAAATTTAGAACAGCCTAGGGAAGATAAATAAGGACGATTCTGTGCTGGTCTTGGATGTACATGACCTTGCTTTCCTGACCTGTCGGTCTTAGGACAAGTCAGATTAAGGAGTGATCTCTTCCAAACAGTCTTCAGTTTGTTAAGCTTGTAAACAACAGCAAGGGAGGAAACCATTGCAAGATGGATAAAGCTTAGAAATGCCGGCCGGGATTTCCCGGTGATGTGCCTGTAAGGAATGAGCGCTAGTTAACAGGGCTAATTCCTTGTGTGGCGCTTGTCTCCTGGTTCTCTGTGCAGTTCCTCTTCCAGCCTGGTCGCTCAGGTCCCCTATTGCTCGCCAAGGCCACCACAGCCTTCAAAAAGCCAGCTCCCCATGGGGACAAGGAGGGGGATCGGGCTCAGCCCCCCTCGTCCCAGCCCAGCTGTGGCACTGCTGAAGTGTCCCTTCAGCCGGGCACCCGCACTACCTGCCCTTGCGGCAACCGAGCTCCAAGCGGCACTCTGTCACCCAGCCAAAACAACAGCATTTCAACTTTGCTGTAGTCTGTCTTCTTACAGCACTTCATGTCAACACATCCTTCACTTGAGCAGTGCAGGATCGGAGGCAGCATGCTCAGCAAGGGTTTTGTGCTCACTGCTCTTTTAGGCTGGAAAGAAGCCAGGGATCATCAGGGTTGGGGGGGCTGGTTTGTTGCTGGTCTGTTTGGGATTTTTTTTCCCTGCTCTGTCACTAGCGACACAAACCAAAAAGACTTTTGCAGTGGCAGCATTAGAGGCTGCTGCGTTTAAGTGCTCTCATGCATTTGAAGGGATGTCTTGTTTATGGCAAAACAGCTCTGAAGCAATTATTACCATGCAGATGGAGAGGTAGACCTTTCTCTTTTACGGATTACCTCTGAAGCTCAGTACAGGGGGAAAAAAGTGAGACCACTAGGTTAGGAAAACAAAGAGAGATTGCAGAAGTGGATGTTGCTGTACCTGGACTTAATAATGAGGGATGCCATCAAAAATTAGCAAGCAGCCTTATAAACAGCAACATGTAAGACATGGTGTTGAGCATAGAGTGAGTGTGCAGTGGGCTGCTAAGTGCCCACATTGTTTTTATTGGCTTTCAAACTGGGAGGATGTTTTTCCTGACATGATCTGGTCCTGCTCCCAGTGCTGTTCAGTATTCCCATTCATGTTTAGGGTAGTAGTATTAGAAGAGTACAACTCAAAAAGAGTACAACTCAAAAATACTAGGGAGGAGCTGCAAGGGCTGAGGAAGACAGCATCAGAAACAGTGTTTCACAGCTTTGAAAAACCAATGAGGTAAAACGCTGCATTTGAGAGAGAGAAACTAGATTGTCCCAGAGCCGCAACTGTCCTGTATGTGCTTCACCCAAGTTAAGCCTTGTTCTTTTGTATGTACACTTGGTACCAACCAGGTGCCCTGCAGGAAACAGACTCAGTGCTTTGGAGCCGAGAGTCCAGGTAGACCTAAGTGTGTGCAGCAAAGGAAACCTGCCCTTGCTGGCTACAGGAGCTGTAGCATTCCTCTCTGTGAAATACCCTTTATCCACTGCTCTGTGTATGCATGGAGCAGAGCAGACACCCTTTCCCAGGCATACTCTGCTTTAAGATGCCACAGCTGCACATCTGCTTGGGGAGGATGGCAAACGGTGTCTACTGGTTACAGGCAGACAGCTGGGAAGGGCTTTTCTCTCCAGACTAAGAGGCATCTTTTCTGCTAGCAGGGCTTTTTCTGTTCCTTTGGCAGTTCCAGCTGGATATGGAAAATCCAGCCCAGCTGCAGACTTTAAGACATTGTTTTAGGACAAGACCTGTCAGGAGGAATGAGGCATTTGGTGGCGAGTCGCTTATGCTGTGACTGTCACATGTGCACAGGAGAGGCTACGGTTGCCTGCTGTTGTTTCTGTGTCTGGAAAAAGCAAGAGCCAGTGCAGTGTTTTCCTTTGGCCATTCAGCTTTGGACGTACCAATAACAGCACAGTCACATAGTCAGAGTTTAGGGGAAAGGACCATGTCTTCTTCACAAGGGTCCAGGCTCTAGCACTCTGGTGGTAATGCTGCTATTCATGTAATAAACAGAAAGTGACAGTCCTCAGCAAGTTTCTCCAGTTGCCTTTGCTCTTGGCATAAAGCTTTGGTGCCCTTGGTACCTGTGATATGGGAATGTAAATGTGAAAAGCAGGTCAGAATTCATATGAAAAAGCTTCCTCTAGTTCAAGAGGAAAGGTCAGAACAAGTTTCTTCAACCTTCAAGAGAGTGGTATGGTGAGGGACAGCCAGCTCTAGCCCATGGTAATAGGCAAGTGAGTCTAGTTGGAAGCCAGCTCTGCAGAATTAAGACGTCCTCCCTCCCCCAAATCAAGGAGAGGTTGAAGAAAAGCTTTTGGAGGACAGGGTGAGATGCATTCAGACTTCACAGGTCAGATCAGTTCATGATGTGATGAAATTGATTGCATTGCAGGGAATGCCTTGGGAAGCTCCATCACTCTTGAATCTTGTGAGGAGCGAAACCCCAAACCCCACAAAACCCCAAACCCCACAGCTGGCTACAAGAGTCCACATTTTCCTGTCTCACAGGACACCCGTCCTGTTTGCAGTGCTTGCATGAGGACAGAACATGTTGTCCAGACCACTGAAGAAAAGGAAGGTATACAGGAGGATGGTAGGGCCAAGTTGTCTGCTAAAACGTGACCGACATCCATGCTGCAGACCTGCAGCCAAATTCTCTGCTGAAGGACTGCCAGGTTTAGCAGATATATGGAACCAGGTCTGCATGCAGGTGTGAGAGAGCATGAGTCCTCTGAAGCCAAATGATGGATGTTCACTGAATTGGAGACTCTTGCTACCATGTTTCTTCAGTAGATTTTTACTTGCCACAGGTTTTTTTCATTTCTCTGACCACTCACTGGTTTTCACCCCCATTTTCTATCTATTCCCCATCTGTTCCCTCCCCCTGTTGTTTTCCTGAGCATTTTTCTAAGCCTGCTGCAAATTCAGCAGCCCTCAAGTTCTTGTTGAACTTCTGAACCCACCCTGTTCAAGTGGGTGCTAAATCAGGCAAGACAAGTCAAGCCAGCTCTAATTCTGATGATAGCAATTGCGCTTTTGGAAAATAATTGACAAACATTCTGCATTTAGACAAAGCTCGTCTAAGGGAGAGAGAATACTTATATTCCGCAGCTCTGGTCTGCAGAACACCAGTGTTCAAGTAGGACATTTTAATAACATCCTTCATGGACAAGTGTTTTGCTTGGAACCTTTTTTTCCTCCCTCCACTCAGGCAATTGTCAGCGAAGGGACTTGCAGGGAACAAAATGGAATTAAATCTATTCAGAAAATTAGAACAATCTGCATTTCTTTCTTTCTGTGCTGGATTCATTACTAGCTGGGCTATAATCTGCATTTTTTTGCCTGAAGCACACTCCCACTCTTGCCTCTTCACAGCGATGCTGCTATTCTCACAGATAAAAAGGTCCTCCCTGAATGGATTACAGCTCTTAGCCAAAGGCAGGCTGATGACACGGGAAAAACAAACAAATGCATTCCCAGGGCCCGATCCAAGTCTTTGGGAAGAAAATAGAAACCCTTACGGATTTTAGGAGAGTTTCTATCCAGCCCTTAACAGTCCCTTTGCTGACACCTAATTGCACGGCGCCCAGGAAATTTGGGCTGTAAAGACTCAGGTCGAGTAGGTGGTGCCTTTCCGCCGCCCAGCTGGCAGTTCAGGGAGCTCGAGCCCGTTGTCTCCCCCACCGCCGCACCACCAACTGGCTTCAAATGAATTTGAACTCAGAAACTTTTGCTTTCCATGTGATGTGATTCTTTCTGCTGCCACAGGTTTGCAAGGTTGTATGAAACTGTGAGTTCTTGGTTGGACAAATTGAATTGAATGATCAGGACTTCGCGTGGGTTTTGACGTGGAAATATTCCTCTGAGAGGAGGCTGTTCCCCGCTGGAAGGGTCTGCCTGCCCCGGCTGGAGGGTCTGCCTGCCTGTCTCCTGCCTCCTGCTCACGCACCCATTTATCTGTGCCACTTCTGTTACTACTGGTACATCTTTCCATCCTAGCTATTTAAACAGCTAATTTTTTTTTTATTTCTCCCACTCAATTCTTGCATGCTTCTACAGCTGGGGACCAGTGCTTTCAGTGGTAATAGGCTCACTGTTGCTTTGAATTAGGAGGACTTTTATCAGCCCACTGTTCCTGTAATTCACTGTGGTTTAGAGTGATAATGAGGATTTGGGTATGTAAAGAAACCCTAAAGTACACATGGAAATAAACACAAGGGAGTGCAACTTTGAGCCTTGGGCATTAGTGACTATGAATGGGTGAGTGAGTGCTTAGCACAGGAAACCAAAACAGGGGACACAAAAGCCACACATAATCTTCCCAGGCTGGCAAATGCTATTTATCTTATTTGTTTAAATGCCTGGAAAACAGAAAGCTTTTCTTTCCTTTTGTTGCACTGTAGCTGTGTTACAGTTTGCTTTAGCTGTGCACAGTTGCTTGCATGACTTTGGCAAGGAAGCCACCCTGGACTGGCCCAGTATGGGACTGCGAGGTGGTCTGGAGAGTCCAGGAACCACAGGCATGAGTCCATCGCTCCACCACAGAAACCAAAAGAATCGAAAGACTCCTTTTGGTCTTATTTTGTCTGAAGAACCACAAATAAAAAACGAGGGGAGAGGAAGATTAATGTTCTTTTTGGGTAAAAAAATGTGAAATGCTTCCTTGCCAGGGATAGTTTCTAGCAGCAAACATCAACTGTGGTCACAAATAATCCTGCCAGTGGATATGCGCCCGCTTTGAGTGGACAGCAGCATAACTGCACGTGCAAGTGGGGTGGAAGCACGTTGGTTTGCAGGCAGATTCCATAGCAGTGCGAATCATTTGTAGCATTTTTGGCACTCAATTAGTGCTCACATCTATAATTTCAGAAGCCTCATTCTAAGGGCGGGAAGGGGGGAATACATCAGGCCTGTTATTTCTGCAAGCAACGCTGGTACTAAAAATAACTATGTGAAATGACATTATGGAAGCTGTATTTGAGTTTGTCAATAGATAAATTTTGACTGGGCAGCAGGAAATATTTCTAATGATTAAATGTGTTACACTGTGGATATTATTTCTGGAGAAGATGTGAAAGCCTCATTGCCTGGAAGCTTTTAAAGGGAGGATTGAAGAATGAAAAGGAGGGAACAATTCTGCATCATGCCCTGATATTCTCAGTGTTTGGGCATCCCTGAGAGGTATCAGTGAAGAACGACCATAGAAATGTCACTTATATCAGCCAGAGAAAGCAGCCCCACAGTTGGGTCTGGTTCCCAGGGTTGGCAGTGGCAGACCGGGGTCCAGGGCTCAGGTTCCCCCTTCAGAGGGCCAAATCCTGACCGCTCTTGGGTGCACGAACTGCCTGCTGCCACATGTTTCCTGGCAGGAGCTGCTTTGGCCACAACACCCTCAGGCCAACAGCTCAGCTGGGCTGCAGTGTTGTAGCTTGAGCTGCTGCAGAGATCGACCAGATAACTCATCCTGCCTGTGAGAGGTGCTTCTGGCTGGCCTGGAGGTGCCTGGACAGATATGTCTGCTCCCTGTCTCCTGAAAGGGACAGCACCTCCGTGCTGAGGTCCTGTGTGGTTCAAGTTCCAGGGTGTGAGGTGTGGGGTGGGAACCCCTTGGGACATCACAGCCTGCACCTTCGAGACTTCCCTCATGCTGTGGTTTGGTCCCTGAAGGGCATGTTGGAGTGGTTTCAGCATGTGCCACCTTGTAGAAGTCCCCAAGAGGCCAGGACACTGAGGGAAGAGAGCAGCTGTGCCCCAGCCATACCTGGTCCTTGGAGATGCTTGCAGAACATTTTTCCCAGGGGACCTCTGCTCAGTTCATCAGTCTCCTTCCCATCTTCCCCATTCCCTTGCTCCTTTCTAAGGCTCTTGTTTTGGCATTGGTTGGGATAAATGAGTTCCAGCTCTCTGCTCCAGTTCCCAAGCAGAGGCAGTCCTGCCCAAGTGCCCAGCCTGCTTTTGCCAGCCCTGCCTGTACCCTGCGAGCAGCATTTAGCGTGAGTTATTCCATTTAACTTTATCAATTGATTGGTTAATGAGCCACTTGTTTGCCTTAGGTTACTCAGCACTATTGCCTGTCCTTATAGATTAGGTGCTGCTTTTTATCACACATTTCCCCATATCCTGTAGGTCATAAATCTATTATATAGACATTAGTAAGCTACAATCATCACTGTTTAAAGGGGACATTGACAGTGCTATTAAATGCTAAATCAGCACTCCCTCACCTATGTTTTCCAAGTCTGAATAATCTTTGTATTTGTTTTCTTTTCTTCCTACGAACATCCCAGAGGTGCTCCCAGCAGCACACCTCTCCAGACCTCACAGTAGCAAAGCTGGGGGCTGTTCTTGTTCATGGGCCTGCAGGTGAAGGGAGGGAAGCCGGGCCAGAGAGGAAAGGAAAGGTCTGTGCTCTTTGGAAAACTCAAAAGCTTTGAGAAACTAATGAGATGTCCAAACTTTCCTAGATACTTTCTGGAAAAACAGAAGCCTACCCCATCAAAACAGTGCATCATCCAAATGCCAGCAGTGCACCCACTATGTGGGTGGGAAGAGAGAATCAAAGTAGTCTACGCTAATTAAACCTCAGCCTCTATGAATCCAATCAAACCTCTCCAGAAGGCAGGAATGTTTTACACCAGGGACAGTTAAATAATACTAGAGACAAGCTTAAACTCAGATGATCAGATGTGGAGTAAATTTATTACGACGCAGATTTACCAAATCTTGCTGGATGCTTTATAATGTGGTTCAGACAGTTGCTTTGAACTGCGATGCGTCTTCTTCTCATGCTCTTGGGAAAGACTTATAGGCATTTACAAATTAAATCAATAAGGAATTTCTCAGTTGAAGATGAGGACATGGGGGATGACAAAGACTGATGAAAGCAGTAGGAGGAACATACTCATTTTCTAAGATGTTTGTCACAGCGGTTGCTTCCCAGCATAATGGGCAAATACATTTACACATGTTAAATGCAGTTCTGCTCTCAGTTACTGTGTCTACCTAGAAAGTCAGTAGTGGCTTGCTGAACCAAAACTAGTCCATACACCAGTGACAGCTGCTTGCATCATGGCACCTGCTGCTTCTGCCAGGGTCTGGTGACCACCAGGCAGTGCAGTAGCAAAAGATGATGGGGAAGAGGTGCCAGGCATGCTCTCTGATGTCTGTCCCAAGAGGCTCTCTTCCCAGTAGTCTCCACGTTGTTTCTTGGTAGTGCAGCGCTCCTCAGGCTCCCATTAACAGAATTTGGGCCTGGCAAGGAGAATTTAAGTGCCAGCCTGGCTCTAAGCCAGGCTTTCAGATGCAAGACAGCGTCTGGCCAGGGTACCCCAGACACTTGAATCTTGATCACTCCCTTCTCTGCTGGCAGGAGCTGCTGTGCCAAAAGCTGACATGAAGCTCTAGGAAAGTGCAGGGACTGGTGCCTCACCCAGCGAGTGTGGGAGAGGCTGCTTCTAACTCTGGTGTGCCTGGGGGAGAAGGGCACCCTAAGGATCCTGTCAGGCTGGCTGAGTCACCCAGGGACGCAGGGGAGCTCCTCTGCTTTCTGTCACCAGCCAGTCCTTGGTCCACTGGTTGTATAGGAACTCTCCCATTTAGAACCACGTCCTTCTCTCCTGCTGCCATCAAGAGGTCATGGGGCAGTTTCTGAATCTGGTTACAAAACCCCAGCTCACCCTGCAGAGCAAGGACAAATAATTATTTGTGGTCTTTTGGCAGTGAGTGTATTCATTGTGGCATATGTTTGTATTCTTCCACTACTTGGTACAGGTATGGGAATATTTGGCAGCACATTGCCTCCCAGTTCCACTCAGTGTCCCAGCAGCCTCACGGGGAAGCACTGACTGGCTGTCCCAGCTCAGAGAGATGGGGGCACAGAGAGACACACAGCGGGACCCCAGAGCAGAGCCCTTGGTGTCCTCTGTGCCAGGAAATGCCACACGACACTGAGGATGCCCAAGGTCTTCAAGTCCCTTTTTCAAACAGTATTGCATTGGAATAGCTTGGCTGATAAGCTTAGGGAAACACTGGGCAAAAATTGTTCCTTCATTCTTCTCAGGGCAGTTGTAGGTGGGAGACTTGGACCTGAGGCAAGGCCTTCCCCCATTGCCACGGATAAGGTACCTCTCTCTGGATGTCTGTGCCAAGTTAGAGCAGTCAAGGTCTTGTCCCCTGCTGGTATTTCCTAAACATCAGCTGCATTTGAGAATCCCTGAAGAGTTAACATTATTTAACTGAATCTTTGTGGCAGGCATCAGGGAAAAGCTGTGCATTTGTCTTCCCTTCAGATAACCTGTTCTGAGTACAAGTTAGAAGTTATGATTTAAATATATCCAAATGCATGCAATTAATCACAAGTGCAACATACCTCCTTCCTGCTGCAAAACCTTATTAACAGTGTGGGCGGAAGCCTAGAATACCGTATCTGCCACATTTCAGCTCAAACTCTTCAGCTTGGAAAGCCTCAGCACAGCCTGCAGACCTGAGCAGCCAGGCTACAAGAGTTCAGACCTGTCAGCTGGAGTTACTGAGCACAGGGGCCCAAAGCAAGCCTTTACCACCTCCTGTCTGGAGAGGTGTCTACGCCTGCTCTACCCGAGCTGTGTTTCAGCTGTAGGCAGAGACTTCCATGAGGCTCCAGTAAGTACAGCCAGCAGACGCTTTGCAGCCCCACTGCAAGAAATACCACGGTAAGAAAGGCAAGGTTTAGTTTTATGCTGCATGCAGAGCAGGAGTGACAGGCCATACTGCTGTTACTCTGCCCGGGACTTTTATCTCATCTACACCAGAACTCCCCATCTGATTGCAAAATTTTCCATCAATGGAGGATCCACTGCAGTCTTTGGGGATTTTTTCCCAGCAGCCAGATACTCTCCCTCGGACTGTGAACTAGGGGTGTGTGGTGCTTGATTATATCCTCTAACAGAAAGGCAGCACATTGCAGAACTGGGAACACCATGACTCAAAGATCTCTGAGCTGAGATTAGTGGAGACTAATGTCAGCTTGGCAGCACACCCAGGGGCTTGTGGCAAGCACACTGCTCGGAGATGGAGCCCCTGAGCTGTAATCATGCCAGGGAAGATGTACAGGATATGAGGAATGGCATAATTCCTCTGTCCAGAATTGATTCCTTCTCAGCTTAACATGTTAAAACATCAGACGTACTGAAAAAAACCTATCTGCTACCAGAGCTAATCAAACACATCAATTATTGCTTCAGAAAGACAGTTGCTGCTAGATTTGATATCCCAAAAAAGCAAAGCCGCTTTAAAGCATCTTTTTATTCTAGCTGAGTGTTTTCATGACAGCACATGATTCCTAATGAGTGCTAGTACAGCTAGGACACACAGAAAAATATGTCAACTGTGCAAAGATCAGCTCTAGACACAGGGGAAGTAACTCTGAATCCCAATGGATTTCAGTAGAATGGCAGGCTTTGGAAGCTGGGTTTGTCGCATGAGGGCTAGTAACTGGATACATCTGACCAAAGCTTTACTTTGATACACTGAGACAGTCGTGCACTGACCCTTAATATCTGGGTAAAATCATAGAATCATAGA
>VZTL01097949.1:0-12051 GCA_013400535.1 Scopus umbretta | reverse complement strand
TTTTATATCTATGTCTTTGTGTGTATGCGTGTGCTGAGGGATTCTGTGGTGTAATGTCGATAGCACATTGAAAGTCTTATCTCGACGTTTCTTGGCACCTCTTTCTCCCAGTGACCATACCCGGAAAAAACTCTCAAATTTTATTTAAACTCTTAAACAGTTTAAATCACAGACAAAACAGAAATATTATGTAGGCAACTCACCAGTGTTCATTCTCTTTATGAAAGATAGCACTTAAGGCTAAAAGTATTGTGTGCATTTAGACAACTCCTCTTGTTGATAAGGTTAATTGTGATTCAATATTTTACACCAGGTTATAGCCATATTAAATGTGGTTGGTATCTTTGTCAAGATTTTTTGAATGAATTCTAATAAGGAAATTTTCTGTCATGTTGCCTTACAAAAATGTCCAAAGAAGGAGAGAGAGTTACACTGTATATGTTACAGATTTGTATGCAACTGCAGATTTCCAGCTGGCAGCTTGTGAAAGCTGTTAATGCCATAGTGCTAGGTAGAATTTTTTATCATTGCTGATAAAAGCCACTTCTTTATTGGGAATATTATCCATTTCTACTCCAGAGACTCATCTGAGGGATGACTCAATACTTTTGGCTCCATATGAAAGTAATTATGATTTATTCTAGAGTGAAGAGATCTTAGTGTTTGTTAGGACTAGGTTTAAAAGTGCTACATTAGAAAATCTGAGACGCTGACCTAGTTCCCATCCAAATAAATGGTAGACTTGTTCTTAATAAGGCCTCTATTTTATAATCTGTGGATATTTCATTTTCCAGTATTGTGTGTGAGGGTGACATTATGGCTGATATTACATCACTGTGTATGTGGTGGTATTTCCAGTTGGGGCAGGGAGGGTTCCTATGTTTCAAATTCTTTTATATGTATATATCTATAGGTATATTTATCATTGTTATTAGTACTGATTATATTATTCCCTGGTTTTAATTTAAGGAAATCTACATGCTGTCCATTGAAAGTCTGGCTGAGGTGACTGCTCGTTGTATTGAACAGCTTCATAAAGTAGCAGAATTAATTCTACATGGGCAGGAAGTGGAAAAAACAGCTCAAGATCAAGCAAAAGTGCTGACGAAGTGAGTATTATGTACTTCATATAGCGGCATTTGACATTTGCTTAAAACTGAAGTTCTGTTCAGCTTTCTGTACTTGAAGGCACAGTAAGTTCATGGATCAACAAACAGCATTGGCTTTAGGGGTCCTGGTGCTGTATTGTCTCATGTAATCAAGTTACATAGGCTACCTGTCATTTTTTGAAATGGCTAACATATGTATGTTTACAAAAACATGACCTGTTCACAGGCTGGAAGTTGTTTCTGCTCTAGCAAGTGAATGTACATGCTAATTTGGGTTGTATTTCCTGTTCCCTCTGCAAAAGATACTGTGCTAGCATATATAGAATTTGCTTTTAGAATGCATAATACAGTCTTATTATCTGCTGATAAGAGTTTCATTATGTAGTGTTTATCTGCCAGAAATATACAAAAATCAGTCTGTAGTTCTAAACAATAAGACCACATTTGTGAGCAACTTTGTAGTAAGCCACAACAAAACGTGCATAAATTCAAGAAGTCAGTTTTATCTAGTGGGACTCAAACTTCAGATCGCAGGCTCTCTGTAGTAATTGATTCTACTGATTTCAGTGGGTTTTGACGTTAAGATGTTGTAAGCGCTTGAGTTCTAAGTAAGTAAAGTGTTTAAGCAAGTGTTTATCCTTAGGGATGCTCGTAACAACGGCAAAAGTCCATAGGAGCACTTCAGTCTAAAACAAAGTACTTGAACGAGTATTTTTCAGAATTAGAGCTAAGGTGTGGTGCACCTTGCAGGATGAGGTTCTGTATGATGCACTTGTGAACGTTTAGCAAAACAGTGAGAGATCTAGGAATAGAACTAGACCTCCTTGTTCTCTCCTATTTTAACCACACGGGTACTTCCTCTTTTAGTACGGAGTAGATGTTTTAATGCTTAGATAGGAAACTTCTCACTGTGCTCATCAAAGTTTGATTTATTTCCAACAGTATTTCTAGGAGTTGTGTTGCTGCAATCATCAGAAAAACAATAGTCAAACTAGAAGTGTAGAAATTAAAAAATCAAAGCATTGCCCTATCAGAAGAGACTAGTGTTTGAGCCAACGTGACATCGTTTTGCTGCTGTACTCAGCAATGGATTTTTCAGTGCGGGAATATAAAACCTGTATCATGAACAAAGTCTATCCCAAAATATTTTAAAAATGACTAGAAGCAAAATTACCTTAAGAACATTCTTGGCTTCTGAGATGAAGTTTGTGCCTGGGACAGGCATGGGGTTTTTATCTGTTGACAGGACGAGGATGTATTTTTATAGTTGTCTCTCTTTTTTTAAAAACAGTTTAACAAGTGCCATGTGCAATGAAGTTTCATCTTTATCAAAGAAGTTTTCCGATTCTTTAACAGCAGCTGGGGTAAGAGAACAAATTTTCGGTAGCATTTGAGCATTTTTAAACATAGTTCATTTCTTGAAACAGAAATTATTACCTGGGTCTGGTGACTTTACATAAGGTACCAGCAAAGAGGGCACTTCTTTCCTCACATCAAGAACACAGGGCATATTTACAGCAGATTCCCTGTTGCAGATAAAGTTTATAAGCCTTGATAGACTGTGCAGTGTGTCCCCTGCCTTCTGAAATCTCTCTTTCTAGACACTATTTCCCATTTTTCCTGATCACCACTCAGCACTTCTTACCTTCTCATACTGAAAGGGCCCCACGTTTGAAGTCCCACAACTTGATGATATTTTCTTCTACCCAGCCTATCCCTTCTGAATGCATTTGTGTAAAATTCATTAACAGATAACACTTCCAGTACCTTAAGATGGTTTCACGAGCTGTCTTCTCAGCCTTTGCTAAATCCCCAGGCCTACGGCCACTGTGTTTTCAAAAGGTTTAAGAGATTAGAAAAGCTGTTTGGTCCTCCATCCTAAAAAAAATCACTCTGTCTTGTATCTCAAGATATTCCATTTAGAAACATCCATATATCTGTGAACATCTTTGCTAGAAGTAGCATCCTGCCTTTAAAGATGTTTCAAAGATGACTGACGTCTGAGCATTCTAGCAGTTTCCAGAGGAAGAAAATTGTGCTGTTGCTGAAATTGTTCTGCAGATGTCAGAGAAGAACAAACTCTGGCTCTGTGATTACTCTGTGAAAACATGAATGTACATCAAAGGAAATTTTCCCAGTTCTCCCATGAGCTCTTCCAGCACATCTCTGAGCAAATTTTTTCAGAGTTATTTGTGGAGAATGTGATTTATTGGGTTGCTTTTATTCTGAATAATTTACATTCCTTCCCATTACTCTGGGAGAAACAGCCTATTTTGCATTTTGGGATTGTATTTTAGCACATCTTTGTGTGTCACTTGCAATAAATATATGCACAGACATATTAAAATAAATTGCATGTGAAATATTAGGCTGGCCCAGCTCAGAAGACTGGACACTAAAGCTTTCATAAGCATTGCACTAGATTTTGTTCTTGTCAACTCTGTACTCAGTTTTTAGGACAAGATTGGTTTTGTGGACATTTGTGTGGACACATAAGAAATTGGGCACAAAGACACTTCCCACTGCCAAAATACTCTCTAGGAGAGAGTTTTAGTAGGGCAGTCTGGTGATCTTTATGTTCTGTCCCATCCCTGTAAGCCTTTGGAGGAAGACGTGGGCCTTCTGCTCACCGTGATCAGTAGGAAAGTAAGGAGCATCTGTCACACAGGACTGTAAAAGAGCTACATCTTCCTGCATGTCCCAGTGGTTCAACTTCCTCCTTAACCTGCCAACAGCACCCAGGTTCGCAAACACATTCCAGTGTCCTGCAAAGTGCATTAACTCCTGGGAAACTGAGAAATGGCTTAGAACAGAAAATACTGGGTTTTTTCAAATATAATGCCACCCCTGTAGTTATATCTGTATAATTCAGACATTAGCTGTAGTGCTGGCTGTACACATAATCTACAATGCTGGCGATGTTTCTGAGCGAGCAGTAATGCAGGAGTAGGAAATAACAGCTTTGCTTGCCACACAAGATTTCTTTCAAACGTACTGATTCCTACAATCAATAGTACTTAATTGATACCGCTCTCTATCTGTTTCAGTTTATTGCCAATCAACTAAACAGTGCACTTCATAATGGATTTTCTAGTAACTGACAGTAAAGTTGCTCGTTCTCTCTAACCATCTGCCCTTTGTTCTGCCATCTTTCTCCAAACTAAAATTAAGGTGTTCCACATTTCTTTAAATCTGTAATATGAAAGCTGCAAACTTGTAAGTGGAAATCCTTCGGTTAAATTAATCAGTATTGTGTTTCCTTTGTTCTAATAAAGTCCGCCATTCGGTACTGAAAGACAGCAACTCTTGCTGGAGGTTACTGTCATTGTAAAAAAACCACAATGCAAGGAACGGAATAAAAAAGGAAAGAACTTTTGCCATTTTAGAAAGCAGAGGAGCTGACGAATCTTGGTTTTCTAGCCTCTAGCAGTGGCACCTCGTTGTACCCATCTTTATTCCTGTCTGGTGGTTGAGAAAAATGAGAAAAAAAACACAGCATGCTGAGCTATGTTACTGGCCAGCCCGCGTTGTCCAGCTCAACGTATACTGCTGCCAGTTTGGGGATCCGAGTTTCACCTGGTTTTCCTTCTGCAGGGGAGCTAACCTGGGCCTTTCATTTCCTCCTATCCACAGATATTTGTGAAACTTCTGAGAACTTCATTTTCCTTCTGACCTGTACTTGTCCTTCTTGTTTCCTTGAAAACGAGCAAGGGGTTAAAAAATCTGGGGGGAGATGAGAAGGGCACTGACAGACAGAGGGACAGACAATGTCACCACATAAATCTCATATCCGTAGGAAACCAGGCAATTTGAAACCGTGGTACACAAATGGATGAAAAAGTAAAACCCTAGGCCCGCCTTAAGTTCATTGTACTCGGTGATAGAAATACGGAGGGTCTACTGAAGTGTGTGTGAAATGTAGACACAGTTATCAGGACAGGAACTGTGATGAACAGTCTGAATAAGAATCAAGGTGAACCAAGACCTTTATAGAATTCATAAAACTACTTCTGAGGTATCAGGATATTTCTGT
Source organism: Scopus umbretta (assembly GCA_013400535.1). Taxonomy (NCBI): domain Eukaryota; kingdom Metazoa; phylum Chordata; class Aves; order Pelecaniformes; family Scopidae; genus Scopus; species Scopus umbretta. The sequence goes on along the minus strand of VZTL01097949.1, from coordinate 6,909 downwards.
TAATGTATTTCTTGTCCTGGCATTTCATTCTATTTTCCGGTTTACAGAGCAATATGAAGGCAGAGGTTCTTAACCCCTTCATCAACAGTGTGCTATTAGAGGTAAGCCTTCACTTTATTCACATTAGGAAGTGTTCTAGTAAAATGATTTTGAAATGAAACCGTCGCATTTATGTCTGAAGAAAGAACGATATATAAAGTAATGACAGTATCATTCTGGCTGTTCAGTGCCAGCTCATAAACCTCTCGGTTTTGTGTTCAGCCTGTCCCACGAGTACTACAGTAGTAATGTTGCATTTACTGAGGATTCTCGAGAACTGTATGACTGAAGTGAGACTGGCCTGAAATTCTGCTGCTGTATTGCTCAGAGCACAGCAGACGATTCGCAATGTGCTGTTTAGCCCTCTTCTAACCTGTTCACAAGTTCCCGGGGATAAGGCTATTCTTACTGGTCTGTTACCTACTTCAGATATTGCAAAGTATTTCTGACTCACAGAGAGTTGCAGACTACTCTTTTCTTTAAAATTTGAGTTGCAGGTATGCTACAGTGCTTCCCGTCCTTGGGCATTTAGATTTCTACAGAGATTCACAGTCTAGCAGCGGGCTCGGTCAGCACATGGATAACCATGTGCCAGACATCACCGAAACATTCACGAATGATTTCTTTTGTTAGACAGCCAGATCTATGAGTGACCTCTGCTGTGAGGCACCATGAGGTATTCTTCATCAGACAAGCACAGTGAGGAGTAACATGTGCCTCGGTTTTACCGACAAGAGGTCAAGCAGGAGCGATATGCTCATAAAGTACTAAACCGGGTACTCTGTGCAGCACGAATGCTTTTAACTCTGCTCATTAGATCACACTTCTCTCTAAACGTAAACATATAGTAGTGGCTACAAATGACTGTCATTCTGTATCGAGTAGCTGTGTTCCCTCAAAAATGAGGAAAAGATTGTTTTACAATAAGCAATTTTGCACTGACTTAACAATAGCTTTAAGGAAAATCATGGAAAGTCGAGTAGAGCTGCAGTAAAGATTACTATATGGTTCCTTTTGCTACAGGGTAGATTTGGTGTTGCAGCTGACATACCTGTCTGTGCTCCAGGAACTGCAAAATCTGGGAATGTCCAGAATTGTGGAATACGATGTTTTGTACTTCTTACATCCCATATTTGTTTACAGATTTGTATTAGTACAGCCTAGGATCATGGAGAATTACGAGCTGCTATACCGTTCAGTATTAGAAATTCCAAAAATAGTACGATGTGTTAAAACCCTTATAATAATTCAAACTGTTAATTTCAGTGAGACTTCTTCCACCTCTACAGCAAATCCAAAGTTAGTTCTCTTGGTGGAAGAGCTAGCTGGTTTGTACTTAAAAAATCAAATCTACTTCTGAACACTGTGGCGTTTTATTCTACTCGCATTACAAACAAACCTGTCCAAGAGTTCAAACTGAGGGGAAATCAGATTTTTATATAGTGCTTCAGGCTATCCTTGTCAGCTGTAAACTGTTGTAATTTCTCATTTCTGTTATCTACAGTTCCTAAAATGTTGTGTGAATACATACGCTAATATAGCATGATGCAGATGTTAAAAAAAAAAAGTTTTTTTAAAAAGTTCAATGTAATACCTGAAATACATGACAGCTATGCTGACGAACCACGTGTTTTCTCTCCCCATTAGGGCTGCAACAGTGCCACGTACATTCAGGATGCTTTCCAGCTATTGCTTCCGGTTCTGCAAATTTCACATATCCAGACCAGTTGCTCGAAAGCACAAGAGTGACAGTGTCCCAGCAGTTGTCACCACGGGGCTTAACAGCAACCACAGACCTGGTGTCTTTAATGTACGCAGATAGGAGGGGTGGTACGAGCGATGCCTGGCCACTTAGAGTCCTCTGAAGACGCTACATGCAGTTTTGCACATGCACTATTGAACATTTTGAAACTCTCTCAGACTTTCAGGCTTTAGAAGTAGTTAGTAAAGTGAGTCATTTCTTTTCCATTAGAGGATATCCCTTGCATTAATTTAAACTGAAGTTTATTGATACTAGCATTGGCTTAAATACGGGTTTGAAATGTTGACCCTTTCAGCTGTAGACGATGTATGTATGAAGCAAATTAGAATGTAAAGCTTTTGAAAACATTTCAGCCCAAATGACCATTTCCATTGTTTGCCTCCTCACTGTCAGTTAAAAATGTATATTTCAAAAGTTGGTTTCAGTATTTAATTTTAGCCAACATGAACAAATTATCATGGCGTTCTGCCTGTTCAGTGTTTTTTAGGGTAGCAGATAATAACGTTGTAATAATCTCTACCGCTTACATAACACTTAGTGTTGAGAAAATTGTACAGTAACAGGCATTAACTTTACTAAATGAAATTATGGTGGATATGCGTACAGAATTGTACTGAAAAGAAATTTTCTGAGCCAGTTAAGAGTACAGGTAAAGCTCTATATTTGCTGACCCATAATTTTATATACATTTATGTCCATTTCTTAATTCCAATGGCTGAACAACATTGCAGGCCAAAGTAATCTTTTTAATATGCAAGGGATAGAAAATTTCCCTTCTGTTTGGCACCTGAAACAGCCCCAAAATGATCTCCTCTCAGACATGTTACCAGGTTAGCACTTTGGGGTTTAATTTGGGCTTTAAACATGATGAACCTTGTTATCAAATGGAGTTTCTGATACTGACAATTCAGAAATAGAGTTTTTGGGCATAGAAAGGAAGTTGTGCAAAGACATTACGCTTTGGGCGGGGAGGTTGTATGTCAGAGCAATCACCGTTTCTCTGAGGCAGTAGCTACACAGAGCGTAACTGACCAGAGGAATGACCTTGCGTAATAACACTAGCAACCGTGATAATTTGTCCATATCCTTAGCTGAAAATCCTGAGCTGTGAACCTCAGGATTTGTTTAGTCTAGTTTACCTTCTAGACAAGAAGAACCTTCCAATATTTTATGTAGCCTGTTCTCCTGGATTTTCATTGTTTATTACGTTTCTTTCAGCTATTTTGTATTTTTTTTTCCTCCTGATACACTCATGAATTGTATTTAAATGTTTTTTCGTTGTAGTTAACATCTGAGCATGTTTAATCATAGAAGCGTAGTTCATACATCGTAAAATTAGTGAAACAGAGCCTGAGGAAATACTATCCTGTTTGTCAGACATGAGAAACCATGTATCTGCTTTGCACATGGTAACTTTTGCGAGCCCAAGTAAGAGAGGACAGAGAGGTCTGTTTGGGTCTTTCGCTATTGCGGTCCCTGTTCTGCTGTCACGCGCGTGTTGACTTTGCCATCTGTTGTTATTTAGAGCTGAAATTTTCACTGTCCCTGAAATAAGGTTTATTACGCAAAATCTGTTTTCTGCCACCGTGTAATTTAACAGATTTGAGATCTCTTTCTGGGTAAGGAGATGGGGTACACTCTTCAAATCCACTTGCAGAGAATGTAAAAAAAAACTTACAGCAATGTGAGCAAAAATAAGAAAGCCCCTTGGCAGCTGAAAAGGCAAACAAAGCTTGACATTCAGTGGTATTTACGCCACGCTGAAGAGCCAACAGTGCTACAACACGGGGAAAGGAGGGACATGGGAAAATGCAACTCGTAAGCAGACTCACTAGCCCAAAGGCGGGATGCAGCTCCCACCAGGCGTTATATCCATGGCACTTCCACCTGGCGTTGCGTTATTTCTGAAAGCATCTTTTCAGAAGTGCGTTGCCAAATAATGTTTAGTCGATGCAGAACACGGCATCATACCCAGTGCTTCTCTGGCTTCTGCGCTCTGGGGGGAATAGGTGTATTCTTCCGTAGTTGTCTTCTCTGGCTGCTGCGAGACTCGTGCTTGTGCTTCCTTGACCAGGGGGCATTCTTGTGCACACACGTGAACCCAGAAGAACGGCTCCGCAGTGCGGGTTACCGCGGGCCGTGCACTCGCTCCATACGCCTCGTTGTGGGCAGGTTTCCGTTTTAAAGATCTGGACATCAGTGAAAGCATTCAGTGGCCTGTAAAAAGGCCCATTTGTTGAAAGCCGTTTTTTCTGTTGTTCACTGCTGGGAAGCCGAATATAATGCCTGGTTAAAAGCCTGTTTATGTTTCACACGAAGACTGTCAAGAAAAGTCCAGTGTTTTCACCTGTCGATCATTACATCCTGGATTTATTTTTACTTTAAGTTCATCGTTATTTTTCATCAAGAAGCCTTTCTGCCCACACCGGGGTAGCGCTCTGCATCAGGTATCTGTGAACGTGGTATTACTGCCAGATGAGTCATAGCACATAGCAATAGCCGTTTCATATTGTTCCTGTGCCGAGTTAATGTTTTCAGACATAACTGATTTTAGTTACTTTTTCATATGGACCTCTTCTTTTCCCTCTGAAATGCAGTGCTGAATATATAGTGTTAAACCTGTCAGAAAAATGTGTTGGCTAATAGTGATGCCTTTTAGCAGAGGCTGAACAATACAGCATTAGCAGCCTCAGGGGATAATGTTTGAAATCGTTGAGGGGCATTCTTGAGACAAAGATTGCTTGTCTGAGCTCTTCCTTACCAGAGGTTTCACTGTCTTGCTTAAATTATGTATGTATTGCATAAAGTACCTTACCCTAAAGTAAAAGAAGCTGTAAAAAATCATGACGTGTGGACTTAAAAGTATTTACATCCCTACAATGTAGGAAGGGAAACAGGGCAGAGTATGAACATAGGGGTACTCCCATCTGATCTCAGGTGCAATCATCTTGTCCTAGGAAAACCAAATGTTACACCTTTAAATCCATTTTAGGTAAATAATATTTCAGTGAAAAAGTACTATGTGGAGGTAACCAGAACGTTTTGTTTACACTGGTTTGTATTTTTCCGTCAGTCAAGTAAATGATTTGAGACGCTGAACTGAGACAGTATACTAAAAAAGAATGTTTTGAAGAATAATGTGATGGGAGGATGTACTCAGTGAAGCCTTTCGCTTTCTGATTTTGTGATTTACCTTTGGAATGATGAGTGCGATTTTACCGAGGGTCTGACAAAAACAGGCGCTGCCCTAAACTTTCAAGGGAGACGTTTCTTTCTTTCATCACCAGCCTTTTCCAGGTCAGTACACGGAGTGTGCCTTGGCGCTTGTCAAACCGCTGGGTTTTAAGTACTTATTTAAGAAATAACCTCGACTGCGAAAGTTACCTGTTCTCTTGAGCAGACCTGTTTTTCATGGCATTCTGTTCACTTTTGAGCAGACCTTTTTATGCAGAGACGAAGGAGGCAGGCTTTTGCACTCACCGAGCTGAGAAATTCATCAAGATGAAACTTAAAGCGATGTCTGCATACCTACAACCTTGCAGGTGATCCACTGCTGCAGGTCATCCCTGAAGGCGAGCCAGGAGAAAACTATGAGACGAGTCATTTGCTGTATTTCTACATTAAAGGTATTTGCCTTGTTTTTTAGGCAAACAAACCAAAGCAAGCTGTAAGTTGTTTGCTGCCTTTTCGGGTGTAGTCTATTGACGTGTAAACATCTTTTCCCCTTGATTTGCTCCCACACTCCAGCAGCCATTGCTGGAGACAGCCGAACAAAAGAACTGTCTCCTCCACTTTTTTCATGCTGCTTAGATCATCCACTGAAGCCGTTAATATCTTCCTCTAAAATGTGCCTCAATCATATAATACAAAATCGCAGTCATTACAATTTGCGATGCTTTTTAATGATGTTTCCAGTGTCAGCCACCAGTCAGGATTCGTAACGACTTCAATGACTCTGAACCGCCACAGTATTGGGAGTGACAAACACAGATCTTCACCTTTTTTCGGATTCACAAAAGTGGTTTTTATGATACAAGCGGTCACCCAGCTCACAGGATTATCTTTGAGACATTCCACTTCTATTTCAAATGACAGGCCTGTCCTTTCTGTTAGTCTCAAAAGAATGTAAAGAGCGGAAAAGGACTTCCCTGAGTTCTTTTTAAAACCGTCTCAGAGCACGGCTTAACGTGACACCATCAGCCAGTCTGACCTACTTGGAAATTCTTACGGTCTGACTGGAAAGCCCTCTGGACTTTAAACACTTTTTTCCCATCTCAGATCAACCTTTGTTACTGACAATATGAGGACATAACCAGCTGCTTTTAGCATGCCACCTGCACATTTTCCGTGCTCCGACTCCTACCTCAGCATTCATAATACTGACGATGGTGTGCAGCCGTAGAATTAAAAACTGAAAATGAAATGTCAAAATCTGAGCCGCATTAAAAAGATGAGAGAGGGAAAATGATTTTCAAAGGAAAAGAAAAAAGATGTACTCTCTGGAAATTGCAACAATTTGCAAGGTTGGATTGACTCTAAAAGAATTTTTCAGCATTGTTCAGAATAAACAAGAGGCGACATCTGATTAGTTCCAGCAGAACCGGAATAAGGGCACTTCTGAAGGAAAATGAAAATCTGCATGAACTTGAAGGAAGAAAGTCATCGACAAGACCATTCACAGAGGAAGAGCTCAAAGGAAGGAAGACAGCTAATTTGATCACTCCAGATCCGCAGTGCTCATTCTCCCTTTATTCCCTGCACCCCGAAAGTCCTTGAACATGCATCTGCTAAGGACTTCTTATTAGTCCCCCCACTTTGATCTCCTTTTCACAGCATCCCTTTACAGCCGTTTGAGGAGGTGCTACTAACAGACTCAGAGCAGAGCACTAGCTATTCATTCTGCCTTTCGAGCATTTCACCCACGGAGTGAAGGAATATTGCTTATGCAACACTACAAGAATGTGCAAAAGGCGGCTAAAAAAACTGCAGCAAGGACTAATCCTTAGTGACCTGAATGTGCTGCTGCTGTGAAGAGGAAGGTGTGAAGATGTTACTCAAACAGATGTGCGCTACTTCTCTTTCGCGGTTGTGGTTTAACCAGCAGGCAG
>VZTL01097946.1:0-18866 GCA_013400535.1 Scopus umbretta | reverse complement strand
GCAATATTTAGAGTAGGAAGTTTATTTTTCCTAGAATTGCTTTTGTTTTCTTATTCCATTATTCTTATAATTTTTCTTCTGTTTCCTTTCAACATGATTGTTTTTCAAATCTGAAACAAAAGAGTAAGACAATTTATTCTGCAGCAGTATATAAGTTGGCATAGAGTAACAGAAGGAGACATTATGATCTGTCAGACAACTACTTATTTAGGGACTTTTGAAACCACTGATAATTGACTTAGTAGAATAAAAAAGCTTCCCTGGAACTGATGGAGTCTATTGTTTAAATACTTGCTACATTTGCTGCAAGTCATTTAAAAAGTGTTATTGACCCCGGTTAAACTGTTACAGACATAAAGGAATGGTGACAGTGTGAGGTGCAATGGTGTTATTTAATACATTTTTACTAAACTGACTGCATAAATACAGATTTGAAGACTAAGGTGAGGTGGGGTAGGGAGAGTTGGTCACAAATCTAAACCCCAGTGGCAAACACCATCAGTAACAGAGGCAGCTGGAGACTGGAAGAAAGAGATTATAATATGCAAGGCACTCGGCTGTGTCAGCCTGACAGCCTCTCTGTCTGCTCCACAGGACTCCTGTGAAGGTTGCCATGGGCTCAGATCCATGTGTCCCTGATGCATATTCAATACCAGACCCCATCTCACTCCCCAGAACAGGGTAAGTTGTGCAGACATACAAGACTGACACATGCACACAAGCAGCCACATCAGCTGGAGCAGGGAACTGGGTGCCTAGTGATATCCAGGGACCTAGGGGACTCAGTCCTGTAGGTCCCTGGGAAGCACAGAAATCCTGAGAAGGCATTTGTAAATCTGAATCTTAAAATCTGGGCACCTTGTCAAACTGTGCTGAACAGTCTGATCGCAGTTGTTGCTGTTCATGGAGACAGATGTGGGCTTGCTTTAATACAGCTACAGCATGGCTGTTGCGTTAGGGAGCTCAGAGGCTTCTCACTTCCAGTTCTATGGTTAGGACACCCTTCTGGGAGGTGAGAAATAGCAGTCTGAATAATCTCCATCTGAGAAAGGCACTGAACAGAGTCTCCCACATCCCGTGCTCCAGTCTCTGAGAATTCAAATGCAAAAGGTTGTATCTCTAGTGGGAAGTGCCTGTGCTTCCTATTAGAGAGAAAGAGATCAGTTCCTGGTGAGAGTCCATTGCTTTGCCTCCTTGGCAAGGGGAATGTGGATAAGGACTGGCTGGCATACCCTTTTCCAGGTTTTCTCAGACAGGATGAAGCACACAAGCCCAGCAGGTCCTGGCAGCAGCTGATCTATGTGATTTATGCTCATGTGCTCCCACAACTGGTCTGTATGTTTGCAAGTGGTGCAGTGCTATCTGGGTGGGCCAGTCTTACTACGCATGGCTGCCCTCTTGTTCTACATATATGCTGTGGTCATAGCCAGGATTTCCATACTGCTCTGTTGCTGCTCTTACTTCGTTGTTGGACGTTGGGAAATCTTGTTTCTAATCTGATTGTGTGCACAGTCCTCATATTCCACTTAAGCAAAATTTCTGGCTGGAAATAAAGGGTGTATGTAGGTTTGAACAGTTTCTGTATCTGCCAAAATGTTGATTAAAAAACCTCAAAAAATGCTAACAAAATTTTGGAAGAATTTTAACTTTTTCCTTGCAAAACCATTGTGATTATTGAAATGGTAAAACATTTTAGAAAGATAACTTAGCACACTGTGGCAATTTCAAGTTCCAGTGCTAGTATGGATGTCTTCTTACCTCAAGCATGGAAATGTTCATGGAAAGCACGTGCTTTCAAGATGCTGTCAGCTACCACTAAGGAAAATGGAGACCCATCTATCTTTTTCAAGTTCATAGCATGACATGAAGAAATGAAGAAATTATGAGGTCTGAATTTGCCTTTACTGTGCTTGCACAAATCTGACTCACTTTGCTGGTTTCAGTGCATTTACTCCAGATTTACATTGATAGAAGAAGAGAATTTACCTTACCTAGATTTCTACCCACACAAAACAAAATAAATGCCAGTCTCAAGCTCTGGATGCCCTTGACTGTCTTTAAAGAGCATTAAATAAAACTGACTGGCTCCAGCAATTATCTCCAGATCATGATACCTCAGTTACAACATAAATATAACAAAAATTTAATTAGTCCCACCAACAAAATCACTAACTTTGTTGCTTGCTAAAAGTGAAATAGCTTTCCTCTGTATGACAATGTCAGCGTTATGGGTTAAGCCTTGGATTCTTGATGTAATGAAAGCAATATTTATGTCAGCTAAAGACAATAAAGGCCATGACTAAATTCATAGGCTATCTGAGACAGATAAAACAGTACTGTTATTATGAGCATCTTGGCAGCACTGTACAGATATATTGTGCTGACACTCTACAGATATATTTACCTACCTGGAAGTAAATATACATCTATATCTTAGAATTGGATGTAAAGCAAAACAAAGGGTTATTAAGAACAGGAAGCTTGAAGACATGGTGCTTTTTTTGACTGCCTTTTTCCATGAGAAAATCTGTGGAAAGGGATAAGAAAAACTGTTCTTCTGGAAAAGCAGATCACTTCCCTATTTTTGGGGAACAGTCTGAGGGATCCACCTGAAATCTTGTGGAAACAGACTTATCTGACAGGGACATCTGTGCTATGGCAAGTACCAATCACTGATCATAGACCATAACTAACCTTCTTCAAAGCAACTCCAGGACTCCCTTAGGACATCAGTACCTCCACCTCTGTTAAGGGATCATTAAATCTGTAAAGCAGTGGGTTATGGGGACACCGTATTACATTATCCATCTGTATTACATGTCTATCACAAAGCTCATAAGCCACCAGTGCACATTCCTTTGAACCTGTTGTTTGCAGACTAAGTTCCAGTCCAAATCTGTTTTGTCGGCATCTTTCTGGAAAGGTGCCTTTCCCTGTAGGGGGAAAAAAGCCACGTTCAGAACAGCCATTCACATGCAGCTCTTAGGGCATGGTCCTGCCAGCTCTCACTACAGGCTGTTATAATGAGCTTTGCTTTTCTGAGATGCTGTTTTCTCTTCTCTATTCTTGTGGTTACCCAGGAATGTCAATATGTTCTCATGCTGAAATTGCAACAACTGTGTAAGAGCAGTTTCAAATAAATGAGTGAAAATGAAACAGGAGGAAAAAAGTAAGAGACAGAAAAAAGAAAAGAGATCATAATAAAATTAAAAAGACAACTTATTTCTTTTTTGCATGCCTTTGCTTTTTTTGGTTTGTTTGTTCCTTTGTTTTCTTGCTGTATTTTCCTGGAAGGAATGGTCACCTTAAAGAAGAACTTTGTATAGAATCAGTGAATAATATTGAAAATCTATCAACCTCTAGTAACATACCAGGTACATTTTAGTCCATTATAAGCCATAAATTATTTGATCTGGAATGGAATAATGGATGTACATTATGGAATCATCCTCAGATTAGCCAGAATTCATTTGTAAATAAAATATTCAGTGAAAGAACATTGCATAAGTTTTATAGGTATCATAACTTTCTGTCTTGCCTTCTTTCTTTTGTCATTAACTACAACCTTTGCCTACTATTTTCAATTAAGTCTTAATAACAAGTATTGGATTTTACTGTTTATTTGCCAGACAAGTGTATGTAAATGTATTTAAATCTTTATGCAAATTACACTCAACCCTTAGGCTGTCAGAGTTGCAAATGTTGTGTTTTGCAGCACAAAAGGCTAAGCACCTCTGGCCAAGAGTGAATTTTTATAGATGTGTATTGAGGGAATACTAGCATTATCTTAAGTGGTGGCACTGTAATGTTGTTCATGACTATTTCTTAGTATTAATTAGGGAGGGACAAATTCATTTGGAAAAATCACAAGCGGAATTTGAAGTAGAAATTTTAACCTCCAGCTTCTATAACTGCCCCGGTAAGAATTATTTTCTGACTCTACCTCCCACAATTGATTTACCCTCTGCCCCAGACATTTCTCTTGATATTCGACCCCTCTGTTGAAGGGCCTTAGCCAAAAAGGGAATCTGCTCTTAGCTGGCTGCTGATGTTCAATGTCATTTGCACTAAGCGATCTCGGGCAAAAAAATATACAGGTTCAATGTTGTTATGCAGACTTTGCAACATCTGTTACTGTCACACAGCTTGGTGGGACAAAAATAAGAAGCTCAGTGGGGTTTGTCTGAAGGAGTTTGCAGTTAAGGGTAACAGAGAAGCCTCAAAAGAGGGTAGGAAGGGACTGGAAGAACCTACTTGAGTCAGCCAAAATGCTTATTGCATTTAGAATTCCACTAATAGACACAGCTGGTTGCAAGGTCGAAGACAAAGTCAAAGATATGACAAAAGGACATAGATCAATGCTCAAAGATGGAGTAGAGAATCCTTGTGGGACGAGGACAATCTCCCTTGAGAGACATGTGTGACAGAACAGAAAAGGTAGTAGAAGAACCAGAAAAAAAAAAAGGGATGCTTTCAGGTAATCTGATAGTTCCTGCTAAACAAGATTGCTCGACCTTTTGAAGTTTTCATCCCTAAAAATGATATGAATAATAACCATAATAATCTGAAATGGAAAAAATTCTCTCTCAGTAGGCACTAATTAAAAAGCAGTATATTATTTTCTGCCTGCTAAATATTGCCAGAGATATAGGGAATCTATTAATCAGAGAATCCATTATATCTGTTAGTTACATTAATTCTACAGTTTTATCAGATGTGAAATATCAGGCTATAAATTGTACAGAAAGCTATAAAAACCTGATTATTTAAGTAGGCTTAGGTGAATGGGAAAATTAGGAATGAGTAAGGTCCCACTTTCTTAAAGCTAACAATCATGTGACATTAGAAGGACCCTTAAGTTCCAGCTCAGAGATATGAATTTTGTTAGTAAGATTTTAAGGCCACCTACTGTTAATTCATTTCCATAAATGTATTCAAACTTTGTTTAAAGACACTCCATTCATACCTGAAGACATAAAGAATAAACCTGTTGCTGGTGTGTTCTCTGATCAGGTAAAAACCCTAAAGGAATTTCTCTTGGAGAAATTGTATGTATTTAAATTCCACACGTGAGAGAGAAAGAGTTCTACCCCACCTTCTAGATTTCTAAGTAATATGGAAGTTTTAAAAAAGGCAAATCAAGGGAATGTTTTAAAAGGGATTTAATTTTAAATAAAGGAGAAAGCTAGAGTAAAGGAAAAAGAAAGTACAAGTACATGGGCAAATTCTGGAACATGTCTCAAAACCAAAAGCAGAAATGATGTCCAGGAAAGAAGGCTAGAAAGGGGCATAATCTTTGAGAAGTTAAAACAAAAATCATGAAAAACATACCCAAAATATTTGAAGAAACTAATCCTTGGTGATACAGAAGCTGCTTCTTATTCAAAACTATCAGAATAAGAAAGCTAGGCTAGTTCCAAGATATGGTTAAGAAGTAATAGGAATATTTGTGTAATACATAGTAATTGCAGAAAGGCTGACTGAGTTCCTGTATCACAGTCTTTCTTTAAAGGGAATGAGCCTGATAAAATGTTTCAGACTGATGTGTCAATGAAAGATTTTTAAAATAGGTTAATACAGTTAAGAATAACAAATCAGTAGAACTTAGTAGCATTGTCATTAGAATTCAAAAAAAAGGTAAATATAAAACTGTTGAACTGCTAATTGACACTCGTGATTATTGTTTACATCTGCCTTATTGTCAGTGGAAAGCAGATGGGAAACATGGCATCAGACTTTGAAGAGAAGCTCCACTCATGATCCTGGGAAATATGAATCAGTAAATCTGATTTCCACAAAACAGTAGAAATAAAAAAAATTGATAATTAATAAATTTAATAATGCAGTGAGGAATATGACATATTTGGGAATAGGCTTTTGATGAAAGCCATAGTTTTATTATAGTTGAGAAAAGAATAAATGACCATGTGGATATGGCTGATCCAAAGCATATAATGTGTGCAGATTTTCAAAAAGCATTTGACAAAATCTCTTTTAAAGAAACTAAGAACTCATGGGATAACAGAGGAATTTTTCTTATGGATTAATAGGTGATCAAAGAAGGTTAGAAACAAATGACATGATTATACAATGGAGAAATGGAGAAGGGTTATATACCCAAAAATTTGCAAAAACTTCTTAAGATCAGTACTGGGACATATGAAAGTTCAGCATAGTTTGGATGTGAAAATAAGGATGTTGTCAGTCACTGTTAAGCCTCTATATCCTATAGACATTTTTGGCATAGTCTGTTTTGAAGTTGACTCTGAAGAGCTACAGAAGGACCTCACAGAGTTTTTCTCATGAGAAGAACTTAATATCACAATATAAAAGTCAGTGTCAGGAAAAGCAGGGAAGTGTGCACAAAAAAGTAAGTTTTGCTCCAGATACACAGTCATGGGATATAAACATATGTTTATGAGAAATAATCATTGTGGGTGGTTCTCTGAATGCATCAACCTAATACTGAACAACAGTGAAAAAGGTAAACAGACGATTGAGCAAAACAAGATTTGTGGAAAAAAAGTTTCTGTCTTTAAGTTGATCAATTTGTATAATTTTTTAAAAAGGAGTAAAGCTATCAAGAAAATTTCAGGTCACCCACCCAAAAGCTGGAAAAGTATCCTGCTTATTTAAAGAAATAAGGTATAGCAGAACAGAAGCTAATCATTAGTTAATAATATCACATAATGATGGAAATACACATATTGAACTGAGATAGGTATGCCCTTGCTTTTGAAAAAAAGGCCCTTGGGTAGTCAAGACTTTCACCTCCATGTCTCCTTTCTGCTGATGCTCCACCTAGAAGTATTTGCTCTAAAGACAACTGACAACACAATTACAATTTTAAATCCCTTTGTTTTCTGTAACAAGCAATCTTCCATACCATCAGGGCCCTGAAGGCACCCACAGGCCTTAACGTCTTCTCCCCTTGCTCCACCTCAGCCCAGCCCAGGGCCATTGGTCCCTGACCCAGCCATGGGATGCCATCTCAAGCCTCGCCACAGCTGTGCCCTGCCTGGCTGCCTGCCCTGGGGAGCCCCCATGGGCTGATGTCTTGCCCAGCCTTAGCCATCTCCATCCCCAGGGAGGCTCCCTGCCTGGGCTGGTGGGATGGGTCCCAGCTGCCAGGTCCTTCCCTGCCTGCCTCAGGGAGACCCTGCAGCCCCCAGCCCCTCTCTGAGTGGGCCAAAGCTCTCTGACACTACATTTACTTTCTCAGTCATGTATATGAAACAAAGAGAGTCAGACAAAATGTAATTAATGTTACTAACCTGAGAAAATATGACATACTCCAGCCTAAGTCTCAACAGAAGTCCCACAGCAGCTGTGAACTGTGAACATCTGGACCTGAACCTTATTTAGATGAAGGCAAATAGGCAACACAAAAGGGGCATAAAAGCAGGTTTTTGTTCATAGGCAGGAGAGTTGGGGCCCCCAGTTTTCTTATTCTGCTGTATAGCAGCATTGTGCCTTTTTGAACAGTAGCTTTGTCTTTAGCCAAGAAGTGGCTATTATTTGTTGAAAAGGACACAGTAACTTCCGTGAGGAAGTGTGTATTTCTGTGCAGCATTCTGAACTTTTGAAGTATTGTCTTTATACATAACAACTCATAAACATTTAATCTCATCAGCAAATCCTGAATCAATCATTCCACCTATATCACAATTCAAATGAGGAAAAGTAACTGGCACCACCATTCCAATTTTATATTTGCATAATACAATCACAGTTAAAAAGAGTTTCCCTAGTACATGTCAGGACTGATGTTGTCTTTCTTTACAGGAAATACAGATACTCTTAAACTTTCCTGCCTATTTCACTTTAAGAAGACCAAACTATAGAAAAGCACTGTTCAATCAAATAATTGTGTAAGGCACTTAAATGTCATCTTTTGTAAAGAAAATTCATGTTTTGTAAATAGAGAGATCATTTAAGAGAGAATATACTGAATTCTAGAGTGGGAATCCCACCACAGGTGGCAGAAGAGTCAGATATAAACACTGAGATAAGTAATTTCTACTAAAACCTGAATGGCACCCTGAAATTCGGAGGCATGTATTCTAATTATGGATTTGGTTTCTAAATATTACTTATTAAAATAAAAGACAATTTGGCAACATGGCTTATAATGTATTGTGGTCTATTTATTAAATAAACATAGAAATCACTGATTGAAGATATTTAGTTAATTAGTGGAAAAGAGCTTTGATGAATGGCAGGAAATAATTTCACAGCCAATGCATAGTTCTATCTGTGTTTCAAATAATTCATACCGAATACTCCTCTAAAATGCCAAATATTTCATTCCTGGATAAAGCTGACTGCCTTATTGTCTACTTCATAAGTCAGTTATAGATTATGTCTATTTTTTAATTCCCACAAGGAAAAGATATATTTTCATCCTGTTAAAGATTAATATTCACTTTGACCCTGTACTTTACAAAAATAAATTTAAAATGTTACATTTTTCAATAGCACTACAGCTCTAAATTTGCTGATTAATATCCATGGGGATATGCAACTCAGGCTGTAAGCTAGTTAAAATAAAAAAGTGCTCCTTGTGATTTGGTTGCAGCTCAAAGAATAGCAGGTGGTCACTGTTTACCCTGCTAAAGCAAGCCATTCGGTTAGAGAAAGCTCATTTTGGACCAAAGCTGAATGCCATGCCTGAATGATTCTACTCCTAATAAAGCAGCCGCGAGTCTCATTCACATTGTTTCATTTGAATGAGAATTAGCTACTGGCGATGGCATGTCCAGGAGCTGCTATTTTAAAATTGTTCTCCAGGCAATGCTTATTGATGACTCTCAGCCTAAGAATTTGGGAATAATCTCTTAATGGGTCCACGCTTTCCACGTTTGACTTTGCCAGTGAGCATGAAAGTCAAGCAAATGCAGCAAAGAAAGGAGCAGGGGGTGTGGGAAGGCAGCATCCTCTCTCTGTGAGAGCCACCCTTACTGCCTGGTAAGCACCACCATGGAGGAGGTGGGCCTATATATTTTCATTATGGAAAGGAAATGCATCTGCTCAGTGTGATTCCAGTGAAACTAGACAGGAATCCATGCTCAGAGAGCACAATGTCAATGCAATCACAGTGCATACTACTGTGATCACTACCAGGTCTTGGAGAAAAGGTTGGAACAAGCTGAGATATAAATGTTTCTATTTTTGTAAGCAACAGATTCCCCTACATGCACTTGAAAAAACTGCCCTGGAAAAGCTGGTGGTTTTTGCCTGGTAGACCTTTGCAGAGCAGGAGAATTTCACCTTACATCTCTGAGGACTGCTTGTGTAACAACCGGGTCTGGGACGTCTCCTCTTATGTGTGCAGTATGTCAGAGCTCCTCAGAAAAAGCAGTTCACATGCTCTAAATACTAGGGCCACACTTCTCTACCCAGTCCACAGCAAAATGAAAATGATTAGTGTCTAATTTCAGCTTCTCACAGGCTACCAAAGAAAGCTAAAAATTCTCATGCCTCAGGAAACCACCTTTTAAATTTGGACTATTCATTTTTCATCTTCTGTATTTTTTTTTCTTTAAGACAGAGTGCCATTTTAAATATGAAATTAAGAGTGGAAAGAATTTCCTACTATGTTTAGATTGTTGTAGTTGGTCAATTAGTAAGACTCTCCCAATTTATTTACTATGGGGAAATGGGAAAATGGTAAGAGCCCCTATCTGGGTTCATTCCAGACAGCTATGATATACAGGTTGTCAGAAATATATTACGCAGATTCTACCCATGCAAGGTTAAATAGATAGAAGGGGTTTTAAAAATCCAACTCTTCTAGCAGGCTTGACATGGTTGAGTCAATATCTTTAATCCAAAATGGAACAATTTTTTTAAATTAACACATATATCTATGATCACAAGAGAAAATACCAAAGTACTTTGAAAAAGGCTTGTATTTTGAGAACATTCCAGATTGTGTGAAAGCAACTAATATTTGAAATCATGTGAGAATTTGTGAGATTTGCAGTTTTACAATCAGAATGACAGGTAAAAGAAATGGAATGCAACCTTTAATGTATGGGATATTTATCTAAAATTTTCTGAAACATTTGGAATTTTTCTTTAAACAGGGTTTGGTTATTCCTCTCCTTGAATGTTTTTCTTTTAAAACATTTTTTCAATACTAAATTAATCTTACAGTTTTTGACAGTTTGCTGCCATTTAAGAAACACATTACAATCTTAGCTAACGTGCTTATCCTTGCAAGAACAGCGCAATCTAGTCAATCAAAGACAAATCCAGAAACTCGTTTGTGTGTATATCACATGGCACTGTCCTGTAGCTCTTGAAATGTCTTATCAAACAAGATTCACTTCTGTTTTTAGTTTGGTTTTTTTTTACTTCAATTTAATAGCAGTAAAAATACTGAGCTCCTTGGCAAAGCAGTTTCTGATAAAATGATGAAAAATGCTGTATGAGAACTAGGTATTATTACTAAACCAAGATCCAAAATAATGACTGGTACAAAGAAACTCTGGCTTATTATGCTGTCAAACTTGATATCCTTCCATTGACTTCCAGTGAAATTCTTTATTAACGTTAAAAGTTTGACTGAGAACTCAGACACTTTCTTGGGTTCATATGTTTTAGAACTACTGGAGCGACACACTCTATTTCTCCCTCTCTGATCTGCTGACTCATTCATTTCCTCTTACCAGTGAAGATAAGAGGAAGACTGCTGGGTTAGAGCTTTTACTGTTCTTGTCCTATGCATCTGGCACTCCTTCCTTTAGAGATTAGACTATTTCCAGCTGGGGAGCTTTTAAAATAGCAAATTAAAATCTCTTTTTTGCTTGATAAAGTATTTGATTACTGAAACATCAGGATGAGGTATAACCTCTAAAGTTATTGTAAAAGATTTTTTTTTCTCCCCTTTAATATTTCTTTTTTATTCACCCTTGAAAGAAATGAAAATCATTTGTTTCCAGAATATATACACTGCCAAATTCCTTGATCTTCTCTGCTGTTCCCCTTCTGAAGATTTTTGCTTTTGCAATTAGAATTTGAGACACTTTCCCCTCTCATGGGTCTTTGTGATAACTTAAACATACACCAGCAATAGAACTTTCAGCAGTGTATATATTCACGGAGTTTTTAACCTTCTTTGCAGATTAGCAACAGACAAAAAAATTCATGACTTTTTAAAAAAATACCACCAACTGTAAAAACTATTGAAGGGCTGTTTAAAATGCTTGGAAGAATTGGGGATCTTCTGCAGTATTTTTCAGAGGGATGACTCACAGCAGAAGTTGTTGGGTGGCCAGCTCTGCTGGCATATGAGTGACATGTAGGAAGGAAAAAGCAAGATGCCAAGAGTACAGGAGGTAAGGCACGACTTGACAGGTGGCTAGAGACTCATTCTGTCTCTGCAGAAGGGAAGCCACAGGAGAAGGGGGGTATGAGTAGGGAAGCTTTCTAGCTTTCTGTTTCATTGCTTCGCTATGGTGTAGGGCTTTCCGGCAGCCGATGGTGCAAGTTAGCTGTTGTTTGGAGTCTGAAGAGTCCTTGAGTTGTTTGACCTAAGATCAGGTTTGGACACTGGTGTATTTTTCCCATTGGGCTGGTAATTAGAAATTTGGTCACAGCTCTGCTGTCAGCACTGAACTGCTGTTTTGATGGCTTGTTCTAAAAGACAGATGAAACTCGTGTTTGGACCCCGAGGAAGATAACTTATCCTCCCATGGGCACACTATTGATGTATTTAGACCTCTAGTTGACTCCAAGATATCATTCTCCATGACTTTGCCCTTGGAGACCACATTGATTGGGATCATCCGGAGCAGTTCTAGGGGCCCAGAAAGCATGCAGAGCCCTAACTGGAGGATTGTCAAGCAAAAGCTACCTGACTGCAGCAAAAACACCAATACCACCACAACATTGGAAGCAAAGAAGAGATTTCTTGCCCATAGGATTTACCAAATCCACCAGTTGCTTTAGGCTGCAAATATATAGGAGGAAAATCCTACCTGGCTCTACTCCCATGACTGACATGAGATACTTGAGGGAAAAATCAGACTGCTTTCAGATGAACATCATCTCTGTGGAGCTAGTGCAATATCTTCCTGGCAGAAATGCTACAATATTTCTGCTTCATTTTTGTCCTTGTCATGCTCTGTGTAGTAGTGAAGAGATTGGTGACATTTGGGCCATGACTTGGAGACTGAAACCACGAGTTTCACAGCTATTAAATCCTAGCAGGAGGCACCAGGTCCTGGGTAAATGGAATAGTTACTTCAAGAGCTCAGGCCAACAGCTTTGCTTAAAACAGCAGTGATATGGCTTGTGCTAATGAGACATGGGTGGGTGGGTTGGCCAGCTTGTGTTTTTGTTAACTCTTTCATCTTTTATAAAGCTTATTGACAAGGTCACAGTGAGGCAAAAATTACATGTTTTATCTGTGTATACACTCACATATACATATATAATATACAAATATATACATAATTAAAGCTTCCTGTCAGGACACAATGTGAAGACTGAGGTTTTTTAGCTGGCAGATGACTTTTCCTCTACTGATGGATGAAGTCAGAGTAGTTATGCATATCTGTTTGGCTGTTCATGCAACACTGTCAAAATACCTATAAACCTAAGTGGTGTGCACTGATGTGCTCTTATTCTTTACTCAAAGTCCTAGTGAGTCATGTCAAACAGTTGGTTTCTCTCCTCTGAGAACTACTTTTTTGCAAGAGTTTATCCTGCTTTGTTTCTCTTGCTCAGGTTGAAAACAAGCTATTGAAGGTGCTGGTAGGAACACCTGGTTAGCTTGCCTTCAGTGCACAGACACACATTAGTTTTATCTTTTCTCATCTCTGCTCCAGATGGCACAGTTAAATCCTTGTTCCTGGGTCTGGCTGATATTGCCACATGGATATATGAAAGTTAATTAAGGCTTGTGTTGGATGGCATTTGCTTTACTGGTGTCTTCACAATTATACATCTCTTTCCTGAAGAGAGTGTCTGGGTGATGTGAGGCTTGGCGAAAGGGGAGATGGTTCCTCCCCATCAGGCCTATGAGAACATTTGAACACAATGAGATGGAGAAAGTGCAGGATGAACCTGGCAAAGGAACAGGGAGCTGGAGGCTTGTGGCATGGTGCTGAGAGAAGCAAGCCAGGCCTTAGAGATGATGAAAATAACTTTCCTTGGACCCAAAAGGTACAGGGAAGAGTTTGTTGCTACTCCATAGTAAAGGAGTTGCCTGGAAGCAATGATATAGTGGATAAGAAATGAGGTTGTGTACAAAACCCAATCCTATTCATTTGTCCTTGTTTACTTTGTTTTCCCTATATGAAAAGTTGTGTTACTATTTTTTTCCCCCAAATAAAAGTCGGTTGTTTTGTCTTTGGTCTTCTTTGAGGATCTCCCTATAGAGCAGTGGTCTAGACCCAATCCCACTGTAGCCAGTTTGGCATCCTGTCACAATGCCCAAATCAAAAAAACTGTGATTATTATGAAGAACATATCTTTCTGTTGGATTGCAGGTGTTCGTTAGCCATTTGTTTTTGTTTTACCGGAGAACAGTCTGATTTTATTCTCAGTTATTCCTTGATTCTCTTAGAAGTAGCTGGAACAGCTTTCTTATCTTTTTGGAATCATAGAATAGAATAATTAAGGTTGGAAAAGACCTCTAAGATCATCTAGTCCAACCGTCAACTCAACACCACCATGCCTACAAAACCATATCCCGAAGTGTCACATCTACAAATTTTTTGTACGCCTCCAGGGATGGTGATTTCACCACCTCTCTGAGCAGCCTGTTCCAATGCTTGATCATTCTTTCAGTAAAGAAATTTTTCCTAATATCCAGTCTCCCCTGACACAACCTGAGACCATTTTCTCTCATCCTATCACTAAATACTTGGGAGAAGAGACCAACACCCACCTCATTACACCCTCCTTTCAGGAAGTTGTAGAGAGTGATAAGGTCTCCCTTCAGCCTCCTCTCTTCCAGACTAAACAATCCCAGTTCCCTCAGCCTGCTCCTCATAAGACTTGTTCTCCAGACCCTTCTAGGCAGAGAAGAAGGTATAATCTTCATGCATAGGTGCAAACCCACACTACAATGATTAATGTAAACACTGCTTCTTAAATCTGTCGGAATAATTTTGTTGGTACAGAGAAAAGGATTCCAGCTGTTCACTGGAGGAATGTTGAGATGATTATATTTTGGGTACCCTGTGATCTGTGTTGATTGCTTATTGATTTTTGGGTGGAGTTTAGAGTGTTGGTTTGGATTTACGATACACTAACTGGCTTAATTTCTCCCTTGAGAAACTACATTTTTCTTTGTGCTGTACTGATGCAGCAGAAATCTGTGCAGACCCACACTTCATCTCCTGAGCTCTAATAAAAAAAGGAGCTTGCCAGTGGAATATTATGGTTTGTGAAGGGCTCTGTCTTCAGAACTTAACCATCCTCTCTGAGAAGAGAAGGCCTCTAAGAAAACCTGATTTTAAGGTGCCCATGCAAAGCTTGTCATTTTGAGGGTGCTTTACAGAAAGAATTTATTTCTTGAGCGACACTACTGCACTTCATTTTCTTGTGTTGGAAAGATTAACCTGCTGGTATTCAAACCTATGGTTCCAGTAAGTCTGAGTATTTCAAACCTGAAGCTTAGCTGAGGCTCAGCAAACAGCATATAAAAATAAAACAGGCTCATTTGCTCAGTTTTTGAGATAAAAAGAGGCTCAAGGTTATCAGAGAAGATAGTGGAAATTAGGAGATACTCATTGTTTGAATAATGTATTAGGTTCTGGGACACAAATTACAAACAAATATCAGAAGGTAGGAAGAGAGAAAAAGGTGATGAGTCTGTACAAAGATATATACCCATTATCAGGTCCCAGAAGGTAATACCATTTTGATTTCTCCATTTCCCTTCTGAGACAGTAGCTGAAACATAATTTGCTATATATTCATTTTCCATGCTTTTTTGTCATTTTCATTAAATGTATAAGTAAGCCATTACACATACAGAAACAAGTAAAAAATAAGGAAACTTGACGAATAAGTGGACAGAAAGTAATGTTCAGAGAAGAAATAGAATATGAGAAATGAACTACTAGATCTTGATAGAAGGCATAATATTTAAATGAAAATAATAGTAAAAAAAAATTATTAAAAGCATTGTAAAATTCTTGCTTGAACAATAGATTCTTCTACAAGATAAGCGTTCTGGGTCAGGTTGTGTCTTCTGCTATTCTGCTATACAGAAAGGACTGTGAAAAGCAGCCCTAGCTGGGCAGTTGCTGATTCTCTTGGCATATGGGTACATAGTGACATCCAAGGGATTGCACTGGACGATGTGTTACAGATACATCAGGAAAAGGAAGTGAGGCCAGCTGTGTAATTTTTCCTCAGGACATTTCAGTCCCAGAGTCCCTGGGGCGATGCTCATCTGTTCCCAGAATCGTACTGTATCCCTGTTGTACCCAGCTTTCCAGAGACATATATATAGCAGGATCCCTTGTGCTTCTCTCACAATGAACCTATGTGCTGTTTGGCCAGATTCAAAAATCATGTCCTTTATAATGTATTGTTACAAAGAATATTTAAGGAGCCAAAAACATTTAGCTATTTTCTCATAATCCATCTGCCTAAGAAAAGAAAATGTTTAGTCTGAAAATATACAGCAGATTTCCAGCTGCTCTTTGCTGCATTGATGCAGCCGTTGGGAAGATGAGTCCCTAATAAGGAGCAGGTAATCAAGTCATCCTTGCATGCATTTTTAAGCACTCTGTTATGGTCTTAGCTTTTCAAGGCAGATGTGTGGCTTGTTGCAAAAGGAATTCTATATCCCACAAGTGGGAATGCATAGAGGCCCTCAAAAAGAACAGGTAATCTGAAATGAAAGTCATACTGACCCTTTAACTAGCAGTGGCATTGCCACACAGCTTGCTGCAAATGAAGACTGACAAATTGTCTTAGCAGGATACAGGCTTTCAATTTGCTGTGGTCTCACATCTTAGCAATTCCAAGCTACAAGGATGAAACATGCATTTCACAGCTGTTATGGATGGACCTGTCCAAGGCAGGTGTGGGTTCAGCTGGAGAAAGGGAAGAAATGGGGGCTCCTGAGTTTACCATTCACTGGCAATAGGAGTCTTGCACATTCCTTCTCCTGCTCTGGGGAAAGGCCAGGAAAGGGTTTGGGAAGCTGAGAGCATTGAGATGTTATAATTAGCATGAGTTCTTTTGCCAGACATTCAAATTCTAGAAAGTGAGCCCCTCCAGGTCCACTTGGAAAAGTTTGCAAACTCTTTTCTGTTTTTCTCTTAGATACAAGGGGGAAAGCAGGTCTGAAAGCTGCCAGTACTTCTTTATTGGAATCAGCTGTTTCAGCTGAGGCTAAGCCCAGCCATATAAACAAAGAGAGAGAAAGAAAAAGAGTTTTGTGAAGGCAAAACCAAAAATAGCTTGTTTGAAATATTATTCTCTCCTTTTCTCTCTCTGCACCCTTCAGTTGATTTAACTTAATTAGGACCTATTTGGTCTCACAGACATTTATTTTTTTTTAAAAAACAGGCATGTAAAAGATTAAGAGATGTTTTGCAATACTGGGCTTTGGTTTACTGAGTTTTGTTTGCCAAGATAAGCCTCAAGAGAGACAGCACCTCATTTTCACAAATATCCCTGGAGACAGCAGGTGCTTTCTGAAATGTCCACATTTGCATCTGGTGAGTTCAAATAGCCAAATTAGTCAAAGCAGTACTTACCCACTAAATCAAATCTCTAAGATCCTTTCCAGTCATGTCCCTGACTAGCAAATGTCATGGAAATGGACAGCTGTCCAACTGCAATTCCATCTAAAAGCATTGGCTGTGAACTAAAGTCTGTTCAAGTTGAAGGAAAGATTCCCACAAATTATGCCTTACTATTTCACTGCAATATGGGACATTTTCTGCAGTGTTTATGAGATATTTGGAGTTGGCTAATCAGAAATCTCCAAGATTAAGGGGCCAAGATGGAGATTTCTGAAACACTGTTTACCAGACATTTGCATCCTTCTCTGGGAGGATGATAGCAATCTGCCCAAGGAAGGGAATGTAAACAGACACTTAATGAAGATGGCTTGCACTGATACTCTCCCTGGTCTGTTCGGGATGCAGAAAATAAAGGTGAATTTGTTGGAAGGGATTGTACTGCAAACAAACAAGTTCAGATTCATCTTACTTAAACTTAGTTATCCACAGAGCAGACATCTGCAGCCATACTGCTCACCCCAGGCTTCCATGAGAACTAGACATATTAACCAGATACCCACATTAAGGGCAACCTGGGTAACAGTCACTATAAATGTCTGCATTTAGCAGGGAAATCCTACTTATAGTCACTGACAGTGGTGGTGAGCATCATGGTTAAGAAGAGCTCCTTTATGTACAGTTAAGGTCAAAGCCCCACAGACTGGGTGGCAATATCTGCCAAGCAGCACAAGCTTTCTGAAAGCCATGAAGCTTCCTATTAAAAAATGTGGCCAGTCATAAAAAAAAGTAATGTCTTTGCCTGTCAAAAAAAATGGCCAATAAATTATAAAGAGCTTGGCACACATCTCTACTGGTTGTGGATGTCTTTTGTTCTTTTGTTATTCTACTTCCCTCGTTAATCATAATTTTTAATTATTGATCTTTCCCCATGTGAGATTTGTGTCTGCTGTAGGCAAACTCCTTTGATTGCCAGCAATCCAAGTACATTCTGCCTGCCACACATGGACAGGCCACTGCATGGAAACCCCATTCATCAATTGATTTCCGTAGATGTTGGGTGAAATGAGCAATAAACCTTCTGAATCGCAAGAAAAGTACTTTTGTCTAGAAGAAAACCAGACAATGAATTCTTGGGCAGGGCTTTAAAAGTAGGTGTAACACAAATAGAAAAAGAAGGTTTTAAATGCCCATTGAAGAACAAAGAGAGATGGGTACAATTTAGCTAAAATGCAGAATAGCACTAGTTCCAACTCGTTGGACTTTGGGATGTTTCAGTGGTGGATGCATGGAGAGAAAAGCTCTCTTCACCCACTGTAAGCAACAAGACCTTGAATGCTGAAAAAGCAATTCTTCAAACATGTTTGGAAAGTGAGACAGCCGAGGGCTGCTATTGTCCCTGCCTGCCATAGAGAAGCTGTGGTCTCACTGGTGCTGTAGTACACTGTTTTATATGGCTGAAATAATCTTAAGAGGTTGTAGTCAAGGTGAGGATGTTTTGATTATTGAAGGTAGGACTACTAAATCTTTCTTCACAACACAGTGTAAAATACATGATTTTTTTTTTACCCTGCAATTTTACCCTCTAATGGGGTGCAAAGCATCCTCTTGGCCCTTTCTATCTGCCTTAGATTTCACATTCAGCTTTACCACATTAGCTGAGTGAGCTCAGCTAATGAAAATCCAGAGACCCATGGTTCCTCTCTAAGCCTTGCCATTACTTCTGGTGAAACCCCATTAGATCTTCTGGAAAATATAGGCTGTGATGTTGGGAGTCTGCAAGCTCTTACTGGACACTTGCTATTTGGCTCAGGGTAGCAAGATGCTCAGTGGCTGTAATCACCACCATGCTTTGAGTTGCCAGCCCTGAAAGGTAAGAAGTGTAACAAGGAGATATTTTCCTGTCCTCTTTCAGTAGCCTATGAGTGAAGTTCTTGATCTCCCAAACCATTTCCAGTTTGGCATATTCACAAATATTTTTCTTGAGAGACTTGGTGGCTGGGAGTTCTTTTCTGCCATAACACTTTGAGAGACACTTTGAGGCCCCAGACTTTTCTCAGTGTGGGATGCATGCTGCTTTGTGAATGATGCTTTTGCATGGGAGGAGAGGAAGCAACAGTTTCCAGGTTGTGATGGGTCCTTAACAGG
>VZTL01097936.1:0-27834 GCA_013400535.1 Scopus umbretta | reverse complement strand
AACACCAGCTCTTTATCAGTGATCCGGGAAAAATTTCCTGTTGGGGAAAATATTTGCTGTTGTGGTTTTCGAAGTTCAGGAAATGTGTTGTAGTGGAAAAACGTAAGTATTTAGTGTATGCAGCATTTGAACAGTGTGGTAATTGAGGTTTTGGTTAAGTAGGTGTTGCTGACCATGTGTTTTAATATCACTAAAGCCACATAAATTTTATACTTTCAAGAAGGAAGATGAAGATGTCACTGACAGGACAGAGGACTGTACCCTGGAAAGCCATGACCTTGAAAATGACCTAGAGGTCACTGTTGATAATATTATCACAAATTGTCAAAGTGATGCTTTGTCTACTATTGTGGGAATGCAATCTTGCCTGCAGAAACTGGGTAACACTGACTCTGACAGGAATGTCAAAGTTATCTGTTTATGACATTGATAAGACCATACTGGAAGAGTCTTCTCATTTTTAGCTGTATGAGTTTCTTTTAAGATACTGAAAAATATAAAAAAGACAGGGTTCAGAAAAGAGGTACAGACAAGACATTGTATCTAAAGGGCATGTTTTAGTAAGAGATTGAAGTAGGTCAATTAATTTATACTTATCCAAGAAAAGGTGATGAAGTGACTGAACAGTGTTTATAAGTCTACATTTCTACAAGAATAATCTTTGATTTAGTGGAAAAATAAAGAACAGGGCTTACTAGCTGGTGGTGGAAGTGAGACAATGCAAGCTGTAATGGAGGTGTCCAGTTCAACAAAATCAACATCTCAGCTTAGGGATATGGTGGTTGCTTCTTTTCCCTGGAGTGTGTGTCTGGACCTCACTTTCCACTGTACCTGTGCTGGAGAGCTGCACATGGACATTCCTGGGCATGATCTCTGCCCCGTGGTTGCCCCTGACTTGCAGCCAGGGACCTGTGAATCTGTTCTGAAAAGCAGTGATGGTTATTGCCGTTACAAAACAGGCCTTGGAAAGGACTGAATTTGCAGGCTATTGTAAGTACAGTCTGCACCGAGTCCAGGTATGTGACAGCTTATTAAATTAAGACTGTGAATTCATCTTATCCTGCACTATAAGGCAGTAACTGACTTCATTGACAAGAGAGACATGTAAAAGAGAATTTCACCTCAACTAACATACATTTCTTCCATACCAACAGCTGCTTACAGGTTGTACCCAAGCATGTAAACCAAACCAACACAGATTATTAAAAATAATAGAAGTCCATCTTTACTGCTGCAACTTAAGACATTTTAACATACAGGGTAGGAAAGCAGCTGGATCTCCCCAGCTGGGCATTCCTAGGGAATGACAGCAGCTGGCATTGCACAGAGGAGACAGCACAGTGTCCCTGCAGACCAGGATGCTTCTGATCCCTGGCTGGCCAGAAGCAGAGGATTGGACATGATCTTGGAGGCCCCTTCATATGTCAGTGGTTGCTTTGAGTAAATGCCTTGTGTCATTAGTTATCTTGTCCTCAGACAGCAGAATGATTGCTGGGATGTTTTCACTTGAGAGCACGCAAGATGCTTTCAAACGAGAAGATCTCTACTTAAAGTGGCTACACAGCTACATCTTGCTGCCTATCACATTTCTATGAGGTGATGCACAGGAGCTTATTAGACACTGTGGTGCATGAGGGGCAGATCACAGTGGGGGTGTGCTGCATTCCCAATGCTTCAGCTGGTCCACATGCCAAATTTGTGACAGACAGACCTCACCATGGTTTTTCCAGCTTCTTATGCACAACAGCAATACATGACAGAATACAAAATGAGCTCGATCCCTTTGCTTGGTGGCCAGAGCATATGGTAGGAATCTTCTAGAGTCCGACACATAAGGCATTTGGACTCTGAATCCTATTTTCTTCTCACTGTCTTGAGCACGAGGGATTATGGGCTTAGGCAAGTCAGCTGGGGATAACAGAGCTGTGTCCAAGGGCATGAGTAGAAAATGGGAAAGAAAATCTCTCCAAAACCTATTCCTCAACTCCAAAGAAAACATGAAACAGCAGCATATAGCATCAGTTAATTCTCCTGCCACTGTTTTGGAGACTGCTGTTTACATTAATGTGCTAGCTCACATAACAGAATGTATAGCGCTTGACTCCAGTCCTAAGGACAGAAACTGGGTCCAGCCGTGCCGTATTACCCAGAGAAGGCGTTCAACAAAAAATGGTACTTGGGCTGCCCTGCAACTGCACCTCCACCTGGCAGAGCACATGCTCTCAGGTGTTTCATAAGACAGTGGATGTTCCCAGACTGGCCCTGTTTGCAGGCATCGGCTGTCCAGGGAGAGCTTGACAGAGCAGAACCTCCCATTCTGTGGCACTGGCATTCCTCAAGCTCTTCACCTTCACTTCCTAACTGTGATGAAGCCCCAAGACAAGGTCGGAGCGAGCATCATGCCAGACTGCCACTCACCCCACCACTCCCAAGATGCATCACACTGAGGGCAAGGATATGGCCCAGGACATGGCCACCATTTCCAAGGGGAAGGGGGTCCAAGTACAGCATCAAGTAACCATTTCTGACGGTTCCATGATTACCACAGTGAAAGCATGTTTACATGACCCAAAGCAACTAGCAGTTATTATAGTCTACAAAATCAAGAAGCTCTACAACTTCTACCTTCCAGCTGCACTGAAACACCCTTCTGCTTTCTGATGGACTATCAGAACTGCACCCCATGGCAATGAACACCAAGGCAGCCCAAGGCGCGGTCAGGCGCCACATCAGGAGACAGAGCTGCAAGCATCACCATCCAAAACAGATGCATCTTCACCTGATTTTACAACTGTAATTCCTCTACTCACAAGTATCCCAGTTCCCTCCAAAAACTGTCATCTGGGTTCAATGTCATAAAGCATGCAGTGTTTTGACATCAAACAATGATCCTCTAGAGGATGTCCTAGTGCTTTCACTATGATAAGAGAAGGCAGGCTACTCAGAATGTCAAATACATGGTTGATCATGTTCCTTGGTTTTTGCTTTCTGCTATCACATTGGCAGGGCAACAGATCAGAACTTCTGAGAGCTGTGGAGTTGCTGTGAGAAAGTAATAGCAAACTTCCAGAGAACACGAAAGCCCTATTTTCTCAAGGCTGATAGGAGGTGGAGGTGCCCTGCTGTCCAGTGCCCAGGCCATTGGCTGGTTCTTAGCAAATCCAAAATCTGTGCTGCCAGGCAGGAGTACTGCCACAGGAAGCCTCAGTGGATATAGATGAAAAATTTCCCCACATAGCCTGCCTGTGCCATCAAAATGAACTGTGTGGTTCAGATACTAGACGCTGCTGGGAACAACAGGCAACCTGTAGAGAGGAAATCCATGCCATGGGGATCCCCTGGACTAAATCCAGACCCTTGTCAGTCTAATCCTAATGTCAGTGAAACTGGTGTAAATCCACAGGGTTGAGGATGTATCCAGACTGATCCACAGAGGGGCCACACATCATCTACAGTAGCAGAATCACTGATTCATCCCCGCATGGTGCACTGAATTGGGGTTTGATGAGTTCATGCATGGAGAAGGGCAGCATGTAACCTCGGCACCACTTCAACTCCCTGGACCCAAATCTGCCCTGCAGTGAATTTGTCTGAACGTAGGCTGTGAACTGTATCTGTTTGCACCCACCACAGTAACCAGCAAATTGCTGTAGGTACTGCACATTGTCCAACTTCCACTGAGTCAAGATCCTCCATGAGACATCCTTAGTCTGTGCAATCACCCCAATCCTTGGCCCTGCAGCACATCCCAGAATCACATGCTACATCCAGGCAGATGTTCCTGGAAAAAATACACTGCCATAAATGGGGTCTCTGCTCCCTGCCTCTTTTCCAGTCCATGGACCTACAGAGTCACCTTCACAGTCTCAGCATACAGGAGGAGCTGGG
Organism: Scopus umbretta; assembly: GCA_013400535.1. NCBI lineage: Eukaryota > Metazoa > Chordata > Aves > Pelecaniformes > Scopidae > Scopus > Scopus umbretta. The sequence goes on along the minus strand of VZTL01097936.1, from coordinate 23,946 downwards.
AAAGGGACGTGCAGGGCAAAAATGAAAGCAGATGTGCAAAGAGCACAGGGATTTCAACCAGGGGTTGAAACTGAGTTGTGCTCACTTATTTAACCTGGGAGAGCAGCATCTGTATAAGGCAGCTTTAGCTTAAATGAAGATCAGGATCCAGGACTTCATAGTATGCTTACATTTTGGATTTGGGATGCTGTGGGCATCACAACATATTAGTTCTGGACACTATGAGGAATGTGGATCTGAGAGCACATCCACCAGCCTTCCCACCACAGCTATGAACCCTGTCTTGATGTACAGTTCAATTCTTGCCCATCGACCCTTCATGCTTTCTTCCTTTGCTTGCTTTGCTGCCACTCCACAGCTCTGGGGTAGCAGTTTGCTGTTCCCCTCTCCAAAATCCACTTTAACTGCTGCCCCTTCTCTGCTGCTCATGGACATGATGCCTAAAGACCAGATCTTCCTGCCTTCCTGGCCTTGAGACCCTTTTTGTGCTCCCATGTCCCTTTTCCAAGATGAAAAAATGCCAAAAGTTTTCTCTCAAAATGGAATCAAATATCACAAAAGGTTTCTTAAAATACCATCTCTCACTGGAAAAGTGTGAGTTTTCTAATTAGAAAAGACATGTCAGGGCCTCATGGTATTCGAGTCAGGTTGGACTACAGCCAAGGACTTTCAGCATGCATTAGCCCAACTCATAGGAAAGACCTCATGAAGCACCACGGGTGATGTAGTCCAAACTCAGAAAGCCGTCCCAGACAGGATCATGGTGACAAGAATCTTTAAAACTACAAATCCAGTGAGTCACCCCTGTGGCATCCCCGTGTCAAACTGCCTGGCTTTTAGCCAGCTTTCCACTGAAATAATGTGGGCTGTTATTTTTCACTAGAAAGTAAACATTTTTCCAGAGAAAAAACCTTATTTATGACAAGCCTCATCTGAGCATTGCAATAACCTTCATGCTCCTCTTCAGGCTGCCCACCTCTTGGGGATCACCCTGGGTAGCCTGGGCTGTGCATTCCTGCTCCCAGTGGCTTACTGGACAAAGGGGTGTGCACTTTCTGTGATGCAGTCCTGTCTCTGCTCTCCCACAGACCCTCTTTTACAAAGTTGAAGGTACGAGCACTTTCAGATGCAGCTTTCCACTGTGGCAAGGAGGCTGGGGGGATTTCCCTGGGAGCTGTGTGAAATCCAGCCTCTTAAAGACACTGTTTATTAGTGATGTGCTTTGTTATCAGGCAAAGCTAATTGATGACACCATTTCTCATTCATAAGTGTTCAGCTTTGCAGAAAACCAGGAAAGCTTTTACCCATAGTGCTAATTCCTTTGATGATAAAGTTCTGGATGTGCCATATCAGCCCTCAACCTGCCTACGCCTTTATTTAGCATTGACATTTACGATTGCTAAACATATAAATAATACCATTAGCCACTCTGAGCAGTGATAAAATTAGCAGTGTAAACAGAGAAAGTGAGTGACCCTAATGGAGAACCATTGTTGATTTTGACCCAACACCTACCAGTATGATTAGTCACAGCAGAACTGCTCAGGGAAAGGGGCCATTGGGGCTTGTTTGGAAATTAGAGACTTGCACTGTTTATTTTATAGAACAGATCTAATTCCTGTTGAGTTTCTCTATAAGCACCAGGTCATGGTCCCACCTCCATTCCTCTGGAGCTGCTGCTCCCCAGGGGCTCATCAGCTGGGAGCCTGAAGACTTGTGTGTGTGAGTAACGATCCTGAAAGCTGGACTCTCTTCCAAACCAGTGGGAGGTGATACCCTTCCTGCCTGTCCTGCCTGTCCACCCTGGGTGAGCAGGGGCAGGAGGCACCACATAAACATTGCCACATGAAACCAAGGCACTTCTAGCACCTTCTTTCTCTTCATACTCTGGCAATTTTCCACACTGATGAGATGTGTGTGGTGCCCCCTCTTCTCTCTTCTGTCCACACAGCCAGATGCTCCCCTGAGTTTCTACCCTGCAAAGCATCAGCATTTGCCAATCCTTTTCTGGAAAAAGTTTTAGTGGACACTTGGCTGAGTGATGAGGAGTACAGAAGCCAGCACAACTCCTGGCTGTGCAGGTAGACACAAGTGGAATGTGTCATGGAAGATGTGTCTGCTGAGGGGTAGGACAACCTGTAAAGACCACAGCACAGACAGCTACTTCAGCTGAAAAGGCTGTGATAACAGCTGTTGGAAATGCATATTAAAGCAATTAGAATTCAGTGTATGCTAGTTATGGGTTCACATGCTGCTTGCTCATGTGCTAAGCTGTCAAAGAGCAAAATAAATAGGGAATTTACAAGGCTTCATCTGGGCTACAGTAAGTGTGTTGCTTTGAAAAGTTTGCCCAAGGGTAGCTGTGAAAAGTTGAGATGAAATCATACAAAATCCTGTAAACTTTCTATTTTTTAATTATTTTTTGAAACAGGCTCTTAAAGGTTGCTGAGAGTCCCACCTCCTGAAGGGTCGTAGATGACCTACAGTCCTGTGTACTGGGAATATATTTGGATCCAAGGACTTCAAAATCCTGGAAAGATATGGTCCCTAACTGCAGAAATGAGACTTAATTATACCCACAGGATTGTGCCCATGGCCTCAGAGCAGTAGTGTTCCATTATGGCCACTGAGCGACATCTGACAGAGGGACCTCTCGGGACAACAGCTTAAAAATGGGCAAAGAAGGAGTCCTTGCAGCCAGCAGGCAGCTCGTGGCCTCTAATGGATGTTAGTTGCAGTCTTGCAGCTTCCTGATGCCAAAACACTGGCAAAGAAATCTGTGCTTATATTCTCATATGCACTAATTGGCCATCAGGCTAAAGGCATCCCTCAGCTTGCACAACATGATTCACCATCCCTGGCCAAGTAATCTCCAGGCGGTCAGTGATCATGCTGACACAAAGCAGCAGGGTCCTCAAGATCACCTGATAATCTCAACAGCAAACCAGCCTCCAGAGGCTGAACGAAATCTCAGCACCCACAGATTTGAACCTTTAGGATCATATTTCTTTTCCTAACCCCTAGCATCAAACACCATTGCCTTAACCGTAGCATTGGGTCCTGATCTCTACATTAACTTGTCCAGCTGGCTGAGAGTAAATTAGCACATGTGAGTGCAGTGACATCTACCACCTACCACAGCTTTTCTCTCTGAAACATCTCTCTTCCTCTCTGTTTTTCTCTCTCACATATGTAGTTGGTAGGTAACAAATTATATGTTTAATGCATGTAAGAATTCACAGTCTTTTCTTCCAGGTCTGTCATTTGAATGTGAAGTGTGACATATTCTTTCAGGTTGGATGGGTTTGGTGTACACCACACCAGGTTTAAAGAAAGAGACAGACTATTGTATCCCCAGTGCTGCTCTGGTCAAACTGCATCAACTGGCAGCAGAACTGAGCAGAGTGGTCCCCTAGAGAAGCTGAAGTCCATGTAAAGGGTTGACTCTCCTAGAACAAGCTATTAATAGAAGCAAAGAAACATTGGTTGGAGGGACTTTAGGGGGGTGTCCAGTCCAAAATCCCCATTGGGTTGGATGAGACATAACTAGTCAAATGATAGCTGATTTGGGAGGTTCAGAGCTAAACAAGACTGACGTCTTTCCAGAAAGCTGACATGGATCTGTTACTTGATTTACTGTCATTTAATCAAGTTGATCATTAGGTTAATTTGATGATCTGATGTAGAATAAGATGCACTGGAACAAGTCAATGAGGGCTGTGGGAGGAGCTCCTACCACTGCCAACTCAAAAATCAATACAAAATCACTGAAAATATGTGCTTTACAAGTACTCACTTGGGGAAACACTCTGGCCCATTCTGTGCAGGAAGACAAGCCAGATGACGTCCCTTCTTGGACTAACCAGCAGTGAATCTGTGAGCCCCTTCTCCAGCCATCCCTCTGGCTTTACTTAGTTACCTAGTTCAGTTATTAATATGCATTATATGGCCACTGGTGAGGTTTGATGGTTCCCTGCCTTGCTGTTAGGATTTAGAGATATTCCAGTCAATAAATGAGATGGCAATCTTGGAAACTTTACTTGTGGTCCTATTATTGTCCTACCTTGGAAGAGGAGTGTGGTTGGATTTGGAGATGAACTGGTTTCTGTGCAGAAATTCTCTTTCTGTGAGCAAAGTGGGTACTCAGACCTCCGGGAGAGGCGATGTAGAGTTTGTCCAGACCCCCAGAAAAACAGAACCTCACTGACTATGAGAATCATGAGAAATGAGAAGGAAAATGCCCTGATACACACCTCAGGGTACCCAGAGAAACTTCTCTCGGGGCAGTTCTTTGTCCCACTGCTCTGAAGCCAAGGTCCTCCTGCCCTCCCCCTGGCAGTGCCTTTCCATGGGAATTGCCCCTCATCCTCATCCTGCTTGTTCTCCTTCCAGGAGAGAGTGGTTATCTGCTTATCTCACTCATGTCCAGGCAGACCCTAGGCAGTCCCCTCCTGTGGTTTGTCCTGGATTTTGTTAATGTGCTTGTCTTTCTCCTCCTATAACTGACTGCAGACAGGCATTGGGGAAGACTTGTGGCCTAACTGCAAGCACAAGCTGGCCAGCCCTGCTCACAGCCTGATGCTCAGAACTGTCTCAGAAAATGTAAGTGAGCTCTGACACGTGTATGTGTCACATTAGTTTTCCTGTTGTACTGCTGATTGGTGTGTTTGACCCAAACTAAACAATACCTATGCCATACACTCCACAGTGCTTTCCCACTTGCAACTGCCAGGTGCTGGCAAGCACAACAGGCAGGAAGGTTGCAGAGCCTTACCAAAGCCAGCAGGCAGGCAGGCTTGCAGTAAGCGGCAGTATCCTCAGGAGGGAGAGCAAACCGCTTTCTCACCCTTCTTCCCGTTTACTCCCTGCCTGGGTTCCCATCACAGCCACTCTCAGCTCTGGCCCCAGCCTGCATGTTATCCATTTCTCAAGGGCCTTCCCTGGGTTTGGATCCCCTTCTGAAGCCTTGTAAGCTGGGATGAACATTCTCACAATCCCATGCTGGCCACAGACTCCTACACTCAGTGCCACCCAGGATTTCCTTTTCTTCTGTTCACTGGCTGCTCTTCACAAACCAAGTGGTTCTGTGTGTCACCTCCAGGCACAGGACAAGAAACAGGGCTCTCCTCTGAGGCCATCGCATTTGCTGACATGCCAGGTTGAGCCAAGTTAGCAATGGGTTGGCAAAGCCTCTTTGGCTTGAAAATGAGCCTGGGGGAGTTGGCTGCTCACAAAAGGGGAAATTTTGCAGGGGAAACAGAAGCAGGAAAGGGTGTGCTAGTAAAGGTGCACCCCCTATATGGACACCCTACAGCTGAAGTGAGGGGAAATGAGGCAGCAGAAAAGATGATATAGACACCCCTCTCCAAGGTGCAAGGTTGACATGAATACAGTGCTACTGTGCAGCAGAAGGGACTCAGCTGTGGAAGGTTTTGGTGTCACTCATAACATGGCAATGGGATGGAGATGAGGCTCCATTCATGGAGCGAAGAGGGTTGATGGACTCAGCGCATGTAGGGTGCAAGGATGAAGAGAGGCAGCTGGTAAAGAGGAGCAGCTATGTCCCCTGCTTTCTAGCAATAGCAGTTCAGCTCACTGACTTGACCTCCTTCTGAACCTGCACCCCCTGATCTCTGTTGAACAACACTTCACACCTGTCAACCCCTTGCTAGAGTTCAGCATGCTGTTCCTATGAGCATCAGTGGCCCCTGCCCGAAGTGAGGTGTCCTTGCCAGGGTGTTAGTGCCATCACTTGTAGAACACTGAGCAGGACACCTGCATCCTGCTCTGGTTTCACCCATCCACAGCAGGGTTGTGGCCATCAGCTTGCGCCTGCCTGGATACATGGCTCATCTGTGCATTTGCAAGCCACTGCTGTGCTGATGGGGATCCCACAGAGCTGCCAGTTGCATTCCAGCTTGTTATGTTTTAATTTAGTCAATCCATAGGCTGCCTATTGTGAGGATATCAGTGCTGAGAAGCAAAGTCCAAATCCAGAACATAGCAGAAGAACCAAACTGCCAAAATACAGAGACAGGGAGACAAAGTAAATCTGTCATAAAGCAGTCCTGACAGACCTCCCACCCTGAGAGGAGCCAGTTCCCAATTAGTGCAAAGAACTTGGGCAAAGAGGAGGAACAGATTCAAAAACAAATGAAAGGGACCAAAAATGGTCAAGAAAAGGCCAGTGGAAATACTCTGGTCAGCACTGTGCCATGCAGCATGGGGGGTGGTCCCTTTGCATCTTGGAGCTCTCCCCTGGCACAGACCTGCCCCAAACCCACCCCAGCAAGTCTTACAGCAATCCTGGGAATGAGGGTCTGTCCAAGAGGAGCTCCTGTCCCTGCCTGGCATGCAGGACACTGGTCTTAGCCATGATAGCAGCTAGAGATGAGGGGAACAGGGGGATATGAGTGGAGGCTGTGTGAGTCATGGAGTGGCAGGGATGTCATGGGAGCCCATAGGGGCAATGACCTCAGGTCATAGGGGAGAGACATGGGGATGCTGGGAGGGATGGACAGGCAGCTACTCAGGGCACTGAGAGGAGCCAAAGCCCCCTCCCAAGGTCGCTGTACTGCCTCTGTACATGGCCAGAGCTGCATTTTTTACCCAAGGGGCTCTGAAGGCATGGCCAGCAAATGACAGGCCATAAACCAGCAGAGAAACCACTGCCTTGGTGCCTGCATGGAGGCAGCAGGGCAGTGGTGTCCTGTGAGGTTCTATTCCCTCTGACATGTCTGAGCTGGGGGCATCGCTGTGCATGAGCACTTGGATGCCCCCCTTGCCCTTCAGCTGCCCGTCAGTGGTGATAGAGAAGGAGAGAGAGCAGGGCACCGGGGAGGAAGAAGGGAAAGAAAAAAATATTCTAGCAGTATAAATCATTTAGGCTCCATGGCTATAACACTATTCCAGCTGAGCATCTGCCTATAGAGCTGGAGGCCAGAAGGGATATTGGATCTGACCTCCTACATAGCACAGTGCTCCTCAGCGACTTCCTTCTTGCACCAGGCTTGTGCTCAGCACATTAAGAGCCATTTCCCATAAGAGGGCTTCTCAGCTCCAGTCCAAATTACATCCAGCACTGTGGCTTGCACTGATCTTGCTGTGATAAAATAGTTTCCAACTCACTTTGAAGCTTCTGGACTCCAAGTTCAGTCCATGTTTGCTGGCTGCCTCAGTTGGGATAGCTGGGATGCTGCCTGGGGAAGGAGCAGACATCCACACGCTGCAGCCCCTGTAAAGGGTGGATTTCAGCTCCCCTGCAAGAATCTGGGACCCCCCCATCAATGCTGAGCACAGCCCTGACTCCCAGCTCATTGTTATATAAGTTTGTGCAAACACTAAATCAGTTTTCTAGTGTCTGGGCATATTGGAGAGGCCAGATGAGAAGAAGAAAGGCTGGGGGAAAGAAGGGATTACCAGCTGCTGTCAGATAAGCCCACTGAACTTCCCAAACCAGCCAGGCACAAGCATCACCCCCTTCCCGACTGCCCTCCAGTCTGCCTCATCCTTGTCTTCCTCCTGGTGGGCTCCTTGCCCTATTCCTACCCTCCCACCACCCATCCCTTTCCCCAGCTGTCCTTTGGCTTTCTTCAGCTCCCTGCAGTCCTCTCTGTTCTTGACTAACCTAAACAACTCTATGGGCTCTATGAATTTTTTCCCCTTACTGCTCATCCTGGTTTCCAGAGCGTTGCAGACTATGCAGATCATAACAGCTATATTTAAGGTTGCCTGACAGTTTCCATGATATGACCCATTGTTCTGTTGCTTACAACAGTGCCAAGTTTTAGCCCTTTGGGCTGAATAATTTAGGTTATCTTCAGCAAGAACAAGTTCAGCCCTATTGAAAAGCAAAATTAGGGTGAAACAATTGGTTTGCTCAAGTTCTGATCAAGGCTTCACTGGGAAGCTTGTCCTTTGGAAACGCAAGATTACTTGGGGAGGGTGCTTTGATCTCAGTTTTGTGTCTCCACCCAATCACATAAGGGCCTGAAAAGCACCTCTGCAATAGCGTTGCATGAGGCTGTCCCCTGTGACTGCAGCACACTGAGCCTGTGCCCTCTCTCTCAGCCCAGATGAACCATGCAAGAGGGAGCACTCTGCAGTCCCAGCCCCTGACACTCCCTTACTTTCTTGGCTCCTGAGCCCCCACATCAGGATGCCACCTTGGCCCTGACCACCAGCGTGGATAACGGGGACCCTGCCTCTCCTGGGCTGTTGGCGCTGTGACACTGAAACGCCTGACTCACCTCCAAATCCTTCTGCTGTCAGCAAGCTGCTGAGAAGCCAGCAGGGGAAGGCTGCTGGTCAGCCCATGCTGTGGGCAACACTCTGCCTGGTGCTCTGGCTTTCCTGAATTTGGGTACTGAAGGGAAAATAAGTATGTAGTGACCTTTGTGCATTGCTATGAGGACAGATCTGCTGGCTTTGCTGTCTTTTTTAGAAATAAAATTGCATTTAATTACTGCATTTTTTCCCACTTTAAATACATTGTATACTGCAGTGTTTACATGATTGCATGTGCAATGTCACCACAGCTTTGCTTTAATCACAAGATCTCAGGAAACAAAGTAAGACTGTGCCATTAATAAATCTGGTTCCTATAGAAAAGAATAAATAAATAGTGTTTTCATATGACTAAACCTTTCTCATGAAGCATACACTCAGTACACTAAGCTAAACTGCACAGGCAGATTCAAATGGCATTTTCTGCATTGCACCTTCATATCATCTCCCTTCATTTTTGTACAAAATCTGTAACAATACCTGACAGCACAGAACCTGGCAGGAAACCTAGAAGCCCTGTTGTAGGTCTGCATCAAGACAAAGAGGTCTTACTTCCCTTCCTGCCTCCAGGTTTGACTCCTGGTTGTGCCCCAGATGATTCAGCTCCTTCAACCACCTCTTACAAGGGACTTTTGAAAGCCCATGCAAATTTTGTCAGTGATCCTTCTTTGCCCACTATTTCGACATGCTCAGTGAACACTAATACAACCTTTGTGCAAACAGTGATAGGCACATGCTGTCCTACCATGCTATTATCAATGGCCAGCACATGAGTGGTTCCTTGATCTCTGTGGAATTTGTTATTCACAAACCCTACACAAGCACCAAAGCCCATCCTGGATGGGGGCCTAAAGTTGTTGCCAATCCCAGTTATGCCCTGTTCATCTGACTATAGTAAAAAATTCAAATCCACACCCTCAGACACTAAAACAAGGACTTGGAACAAACATGAGCTGTAACTGATGGGTCCTGCACAAACTGTGCGCTTATCCCATGTGTTATAGAAACTGCCTAGGTTGTTGGTGGGAGGCTATGCCTAACAGAAATAGTCAGAATTCAAGAGTGGTTTGCACACAATTCCTTAGCCAAAAAGATGACACCACTAATTTTTCCATATTCTGTTCAAACATTTTCCTCGGCAGTGAATACACCCATGTCACAGACAGACAAAACTGGAAGAAAGGGATGAAAGCTCCTGCATCCCTCAAAATTGTCCTTGGTGGATAACTCTCCTGCATCACCCACCCACTGGTGAAGATGACACTTTGTATGATCAACCTCCCCATGTGCCACATGAGAGAGCACCATGAACTTCTGTCCCCCAGGTCTCCCTTATAATTCCTTGGAGGGCAAAGAACAAGCACTACCTCTTCCTGTCCTCTTTAAAAATAATATTACACAACCCATTTCTAAAGACTAATAGTCTTTCTTATAGTCATTCTGAAACTTGAATATTTTGTAACAGATAAAATTATCACAGCAAATTCCAAGGACAGCCAAAGAGCTCAAAATGATCTGATCATGTTTCCAACCAGGAGACCTTTGGAAAGAGCCCCAGAAAGAGGGGGAAACACATTAATTTTATGTTTTAATATTCAACAAACAAAGCAGATTCTGCAGAGCAGCAGCATCCAGTTGAAAGTGTCTAGAAGTTTATTTTTATTCAAACCTGCAATGGGGCTGAGTTTGGGACTCTCTGTTTAGCTTTTCAGCCTGTAGTTACATTGTGTAAACAGTTTATTTAACATCATTTTTGGCACTTCTTCAGTAAACCCACCGCAATAATCCTACTGGCAGACCAAACAGATCACAGATTAGCAGACAAAGCTGCTGTAAAACACCAAATTACCCATCCCCTGCTTTCCTGTTTTTGAGATGTGAAGTCCTGTACTTAGCTGTGTTTACGCCTCATTTCATGGCTGCACCACCAGGTCACAGAGCTGCTCTTATTAACGCACAGCCTCAGCCTCCAGCAGCATTGCAATGTGGAAGCGGGATGGGGAAAGGATTTTTCAGCCCTTTTAGAAGCTCATAAAATGTGCTGGGGTGCTGGCTGTTGCTTAACAGGGAAGGTATGTTGGCTTGATCCAGATTGGAAAAGACTCTAGACTAATGCTGAAGTCACCTATTGCTTACATTTCATTTTAATGTGCTCGAGTTCAATAAAAGTTTATCATCTCCATTAAAATGGTGCCTATTGGAACTGATTTAATCTCGTTAGCACAGAAAACCACATGAAAGGAATCAAGTTCATGGACAAGATTGAGCACAGTTACTTTTGGAGCATAAATTACATGAAAGCAATGGATAATCAGCCAGAGCCACAGTGCCTGTCACCTGCATTACTTACATATTTATGCCAATGCACTTTGCTAGAGAAAGTGCTGGGCAGGAGCCATATTGCAGTGGGACTGAGAGCCTGCCAAGCACAGAAGTAATAGGCTGCTTAATGTCACAGTATCAACACACTCCTAAAGCGTCTATGAATTGTGTTACATTTGAACAAACAGATGTCATGTGTAGGGGTGCTGGTCAAATGTCTACTGGCAACAGGACAATGCAGCTGTAAATCTTGCCTTCAGTATCACCCTGCTTTCAGCACAGAGATGCTCTGCCTTTCTCAAGGGAAATGGCAACCCCACCACTGGCTTGGCTGCCTGGCGAGTGCCCTCAGTGCTGATGATTGGCCAGAAATGTGCTTTTATGGTGTGCATGGGTGCAAGAACATGCAGCAATGGGCTTTCAGCTGGGCTCTCGTGTGTGAGCATCAGCCCTGGACTGCTAGGCTCTCCACAGGGCTCTGCCGACTCCACTGCCTGGAGGTGGCTGCCATGATGCCCTTCAGCAAGGAGGATTGGTGGCTTCTCAGGGACTCACCTCAGCTGGGCAGCAGGCATGGCACTATGGAGGCAGAGGTTTGCTCAGGGAGATGTCCTGGGGCTGCAGACTCAGCTAGTCCTCCTGGCAATGGGGGGCAATGGAGAAGGCACTCCTGTGAGCCTGCACTCTGCTTTTACTGTCTCCATCCCCTGATGGAGCATCCTGTTTCCATGATGATGGGGGCAGACTGGGGAGAAGAACGTGGGAGGGTAGAAAAACAGCTGGGAGAAATGTGAAACCTACTTGTGCTGCCTCCCTCCCCTGACCCTCTCAGGACAGGTTGCTGCAGCAGTGTCCACCTCTCACAGGCCCCCCAGACAGGTCATTTTACTGTGAGCAGCCATCCCCTCCTGTGCACCACTGGCAACCTGGCCTTGCAGACCCCTGCTCCTTAGGATGGATTCACCATGCTGTTGCCTGCTGCTACCTGCAGAGCTGCTGCTACCTGCAGAGCTGACAAGGGCCCTCCAAAGAACAGGAAATCTCTTGGTGTCTGGCCAGTATCAACACCACACTCCGCTGTCTCCCAGTTCCCCCCATGCACAGGCAGAAGGAAACACTGAGATTTCACCTCCTCTCCAGCATCTTGCTCTGTCAACAGCATCTGCTCTTCCCTGCCAAGGTATCTGCAGCCCTGTTGTCCCTCTGGATTCCTCACTACTGCCAGATGCCCAGATGCCACAAAGGGAAAAAAATACCTTTTCCTGCTGCCAATGGTCAGATAATTTTTGTCTCATTTTACTGTGAACAGCCCCAGCTTTTGACCTTTCTAGTTGAGACCCTGAGTCTGTGTTTGCACTCCCTTCTGACTGACTCCAGCATTTGTGTATAAGGCACATCTATTTCCCAAAGCTCTCTGTGGCAGAAGCCCCACGTGTCCCATGGGTTCATCTCTCCACCACCTGACTATGCAGCCAGGTTTTACTGCAAAAGCTAAAGGCCAGGCAGGTGGGAAGAGCAGTGGGCAGAGGGGTAGGATCAGGGCAGATGAACACCTCTGCTATGGAGCTTGCTTTTGCAAGTGATGCCAATTTACTCCTAAAGACTTTCCTAAATAATTCTTTCACAAACACATGCCCAAAAACCCATCGTGACCTGTACACATCCTTAACACCTGAATGAATGTACATCACTCCACACTCCCAAATCCCCTCCCCTGTGCACACTCATGGGATATGCCCACACCTACACAGACACCCAGATCCTGACCTGCTCACTCCCTGCTGGCAGCACTCACTCGAGGCCCAGAGACAAACATGCACAGAAACAGAAGTGCGTAGCTGCTATATTTAACCAGGCTGTTTGTTCTTCAGCAACCTGGAAAAAAAGTGCTAATGGCACACCAGGATAAAATACAGGCATGGGATCAGGGAGGATTCTACAGGCTCAGCAGGAACAGGGAAGATGCAATAACTGCCATGTGTCTCTGCACTCCAGACATACTGAGGCCGCAACCCAGCAGGGTGCTATTAGCCACATGACCTTCTGGGGGTATGTTGAATCTTACTGAGCTCCCTAAGATGTTCTGGGTGTGCCAGGGAAACTCCTTTGGGTACCTGTGTCTTCCTTCAGCCTACAGAATAAGTGCAGCTGGGATCTGCAGTAGGATCTGCCCCGCTGTGGCCCTGCAGCATTGCACCATATTCATCCTCATTGCAGCCAGCACTGCTGTCTTACTGCCTGAAAGTGAAAGGGCAGGAGTAAGCTCTGGCAGCTCTTCATGCAGCAAACCAACATGTGCACAAAGGGACCTCAAACTCTGCATCACCTTGGAAGTCTGGAGGTGACGCAGAAAGGATGCAAGATCTGAAATAATGAATGCAATCAATATATATACATATACACATGTATATGTATGCATGTATGAATATACATATATATGCAAATGCACACACTAAAGGGGATATATTCAACCAGGAAGCCCTAAAGCTCACCAGTTACCCATTGCTATATCACCATCTCATTCTGGGCATAGCACAAGGCACCAAGTCCCAAAACCACCTTTCAGCTGGAGGTAAAAGGGTTTTCCTCAGGTGAGCACACAGCTGTCAGCCCAAGGGGCACAAGCCATCCATCATGTCAGCATGGAGGGAAGTGACAGTGGGCAGACTCCATCCTTTAGGTGTGATAATACCCAAAATTGTTTAGGCAACACCAGAAAGAGATAAATGAGAGACAACTGGGATGAAAAGGTCTGATCTGTGAGGAAAGATTTGAAGAAGGATTTACAGCCTGCAGGTCATGCTGAAGACCTTGGTCTTTGCTACATGCTCCTACTTTGGAAGAACTCTTGGCTCAGTCAGACTGAGTTTGCAGAAGTGTGCGGTGCACACTGCAGGTATGGACAGTAGGAGAGGTTTCCTTAAATATTGCGCAGAAAGAGGCAGAAATCCTGGCTTTCTGAACCCCAAAAGGAATCTGGGAGGGAATAGGGTCTCACCTGCCAGCACATCTGCACTAACCTCTGCAGGGGAAGGAGATATTCCACTTGCTGGGCAAGGATGGCACAAGAACTACTGCCTTTATATTGACCACAAATGCACTTATGGTGGACGTTAGCAGTTTCTAATCACAGCTGGTTCCAGCCAGCTTACAGAAACAGTAAGAACAAACCCAAGGGCAGCCCAAGGCCCCAGCTCCCCACACTCAACATATCATCACGGCAGACTGGCTACAAGCCATGTGTCTGCTGCCTGTAAACCCCCTTGCCTCAACACCAGACAATGCTGTACCCTCTGAGCAGGTTCCCCAGCCCTCCTGCTTGTCCATCTGAGCATACACAAACGTGCATGACAAAGCAAGGCCTACCCTCTGCTTTCACTGTTGTTTTGCTTTCCAGGTATCAAACCCAGTACACGTGCAGCCAGTGGGGCTCAGATCACCTGCTCTGTGGCTGCAGATGGGCACTCACACAGAGCAGGTGGGATGAAGCTCATCCCACTGGGCTCCATGGCCTAGTGCACCAATGGTCCTACCAATTGGTGAGGAAGATGAGTAATCAGTGTGCAAGCATCCTCCACAGTCACCACTTACCCATTGGTGCCATATACTGGAAGTCTTGATGTATGCACCCTAGGTGCAGGCCACTCACTAGTGGCTGATGTGGACCAGACACTGGACTGCAACGGTGTGACACTGCTTGGCTGATGCACCTCACAGCCATAGAGCTCATGATGTCCCCAGAGAAGCATTATGACACAGAGCCCACAGGTGGCCCATGGATGACATCACAGCACAAGCCCATAGGGAGACCTATGGCGCCATCTCAATGGGTGGTTCAGGTGCACGATTACAAAGGCTTTGATGCACAGTGGTTGCGAATAAAAGGAATATTGGTGCTTACTCAGGAGCTTTATCTAAAGACATCGAAGCTTCTCACAAGGGCCAGGTGGGCAGAGCAGACTTGCGCATGGGTCTTACTCTCTTACTCAATGACAGAAACCAGCTGCAATTAATTTATATGCATGCATCACTTCTGATACATGCAAAACATTTCAGGTCATTTGGACATAAGGAGATCATAGTGACCCCTTGTCGTCAGGATCATTTACAAAAAGAAGCCCTTTCTCGTCAGCATTCCATGGTCAAAGGGGTCTGAAGCAGGATTTACCCATTATTAAAAATCTCTCTGAATATAGGAAAGTTCACAGAGGGTTTGAACATGATTTCCCCCATTTCACGTGACTGCCTGCATACACCACTTCAGAGGAAATTAACAAGCATGAAATTCACTTATACAGGCACCCACTTAAACACTTGAACCAGAACTGCTTCCCTTAATCTTTATGTTGAGGACAGGGTAAGACTGCAAAGCCACTCTAGGCATGACAGCACTTTATTTCATCTGCAGTCCTGGTAAGATACACAATTCACTTAACTGAAGAGCAGGGATTTTGAGCTGTGTGCTCCTAATTCTTTTTGTAAGCAACACAGGCTAGCAGCGCTGCCCATCACTGTCAGACACCTCCCCCCCTTCGAAAGTCAACTGGTAATAGCAAATAGTCATGGGCTAGCCAAGAAAGAAGTCTTTGCAAGGCTCCTATAAACACCAATGCATCTAGTGATCCTACAGACACAGGAGCAACCAGGTTATCTGGAGAAAAAGCAAATCTCTGAGTGCTCTGAGCAGCCCATGTTCCTATGGGTGGGCATGAGGCAAGAACACATCTGTGAAGTCTTGTGCAACACGCCTGTATGCAGAGGAAACTTTTGCTTCCACCCTATCCCACAAACAACATCTTGGAACTACAGCAAACCATTGTTCACCTGATTTAAGACTTGTTGCTATCTTCTGGACTAAGATTTCTTTTGTACAGCAAAAAGCAGAGCTGTGTTAGCCCAGACTTGTCAGACGCATCAGCTTACTGCCAAAGATCTGTGATGCTGCAGCATTCAAAAGAAGCAACTTAGTCTTTCTGGCAGGCCCAGCAAGTGTTAGGTGGACCGACATGCTGAATATTTAAATGGTATTTCTCTGTTTCTTCAAGGATGCAAGTGTAAATCACTCTGCTGTGATAAGCTCGAAATTATGAAACACTTAAAGATGGCAGATGTTTTTGAAGCTGCTCAGATCGGGTTTTCTGATGTGATTTAACAGGTCACAGCACTTATAGCAGTGAAGCACCCTCAAAACAATGCATTATCCTTTAGGCTGCTCAAAGCAGCAATGCACAGAGCTCTAATTTGATTAAAATAATAGTATTTTCCTTTCATTTCTGCCTAGATTGCAAATCATTGGGGCAGGTCCCAAAGTCTATGCCAGTACATGGCAGGGGAAATGACGCTGTGGCCAGGCTCCCCTTCAGCTGTATGCCTGCCAGGGCAGAGGATGCCCCACAGTCTGTGTTGACTGGATCATATCCCAGTCTCATCTGAGCCTATAAGGTCTAACTCCACATCAGTCAGTGGCATTAAACCAGAGTAAAAGTATAAGATTAGAGCTGAACCCACTTTGTTACAGTGTTTACAAACCAGAGAAGTCTTATTTTGGAAGTCTTTTTTCCCTCTGTAAAATCTCCAAAGCCTCGTTGACGCTGAGTTTCATCCATTTCCTGCTGAAAGCGCTCACTGAATATCATTTGGGATCTTCACACAAAGTAATTCGTCCCTGCCTCCTTGAGTGCACTGATAAAGCAGACACGCCTTAGCCCTGCTAACTACTGTTGTCCATAAGCACCCACCATATCAGGTGGGAGACCCCAGAACCACAGTGTCTCAGAGAAGCGACATGGCTGTCTTTCATGCAACAGTGTCCTGATGGAGATTCAGTGAATACTAGCGCTCTTTTAAGCTGTCATCTTATGAGCAGGCTATAGTCAAAGACCTCAGAGGAGGGAGTAAAATTGGCGGTTGGAGATGGATGCTGAAGTGGATAAAGGCTCTCAAGAGGGGAGCATTTCTCCAATGCTGCTGTGAGGAGGTGCTTCTTAGAATCATAGAAACATAGAATGGTTTGAGTTGGAAGAGACTTTAAAGATCATCTAGTTCTAACTCCCCTGCCATGGGCAGGAATACCTTCCTGATCAACCTTGATCAGATTGCTCAAAGCCTCAACCAACCTGGCCTTGAACACTTCCAGGGAGGGGGGCATCCAAAACTTCTCTGGTAAGCCTCTTCCAGGGCAACCGTTTGAGCAGGTCCATGTTTTTCTTATGCTGGGGGCCCCAGAGCTGAACACAGTGCTCCAGGTGGGGTCTCACAAGAGCAGAGTAGAGGTGGGGAATCACCTCGCTTGATCTGCTGGTCACACTTCTTTTGATGCAGCCCAGGATGTGATCAGCTTTTTGGACTGCTAGCACACTTTGTCAGCTCATATTCAGTTTTTTTGTCCACCAAGACTCCCAAGTCCTTATCCACAGGGCTGCTCTCAATCCACTGATCACCCAGCCTGTATCCATGTTTGGGACTGCCCCACTCCCAGTGCAGGACCTTACCCTTGGCCTTGTTGAACTTCATGAGGTTCACATGGGCCCACCTCTCTAGCCTGTCAAGGTCCCTCTGGACGGCATCCCTTCTCTCGAATATCAACCACACTGCTCAGGTTGGTGTCATCCGCAAACTTGCTGAGGGTGCGCTCAAGCCCACTCAATCCCATACTTCTTCCTGAAGTCTGCCGAAGGCCATGCTCACTGCACACCATGAGCAGCTCAGCTGACTCACCAGCAGCCTGTCCCTGGAATCCAGTTTGCTTTCCATTTAGCAGTGCTGTAATGATTATTTACTCTTTTAAAAGACAGAAAACACTGTATTTGCCGGGGTGATGGCTGAGGACAGCCAGCCTTATAGCTATGCAGGCTAGTTGAGACCTGTACATCTGGCTAAGCCCATGAGAAGATTAAGATACTGTCAAATCTGGTTTCTGCAGGGGAGAATTACAGCAGAAACACAGTTTCCTGCACAGAACTGACTGTTCCTGTGAGCAGACAGTACAACTGACCTTACATCAAGCCCAGCAGCCCCTCAGTGAAGGTCCAATATGTATAAAAGAAATACCTCCTAAGCAGATTTTTTTAAGATGTTTTCCCAACCAGAGAGCATAAAGTATTTGGAGCCAGGGTTGCAGAGACAGAAGAATTTCTTTGCTCTGGCTTTCTGAACATGGCTTTGAAACATCAGAATTTTTTAGAAAGGGCAATAAATGTGTTTCCTCTGTTTGCATTAAACACTGTGCAGATTCCTGTCATGAGGAATGAAAACAGGAGTTGTGTCAGCAAATGATAATGAGCCTCCTTTCAGGGAGTCAATGCCAGATCAGAGTCCAGGCCTGTGCCAAGAATCCAAGGGAGGTTTCCTGGAGCAGCTTGGAGCACAAACAACCTCGACACACTGGTCCCAGTGTCCCAAACAAGTCCTGAACCAGGGAGTTGTTCCTCATTTGCAAATGCCTGCAGCTCCAATGGGCACCGGAGAGATCTGTCACACAGCACTGATCCCCAGGGCTGGGCAGATATTTTGTCCCTTACTGGAGAGTGGTATTTTTGCCAAAGCAGAAAATTTAATGAAACAAACCAAACCAAATATCTCATCTTTCTCCCCTTGAACTTTTGGGATGATTTTCATGGAAGAAAACCAGGAGAACCCTTCAGAAGCAAACATTTCTCAGTTATTAAAAACAAATAAATAAACAACCCATGTCATATTTCCATGTAAACAGGAACACTTTATTAAAAAGATGAAAACACTATGTTTTTGTGAAAGAAAAAATTAATTCCATGCTACCTCCTCATAGCCCTGGAGGTTTTTGGCCTTGACTGGATGTGCCTCCATGCTACAGCACTGGAAGCGGTACGCCACCACATCCTCCAGACACACACAGTGCTCAGGGGTGGCCAGCATCAATCAACCTGGGAACAGGTTTCATGGAAACTAGGGATCCTGTTTACACAAGTAGTGCATCACCTGCCTGGTGCACCACAGGCACATGGTGACCTGTGTCCCTAACTCGTGCCTGGTGCACACTGAGCACTGGCTCTGCTTCAGAAGAAATACCCTCCCAGGGGACACATCCCCCAGCCATGAGAAGGCACATCACTGTGGATCAGTCACTGCTTGTCCCGCAATGTGAGAAGGGGATACAAATGGCTATGGCTTTGGCAGCAGAGCCTGGTCATTTCTGGGTGACTGGAGGTGCTGTTTAGGATCCAAGTGTTTTAGGATCCAGAATGCAGAGTGTCCCTATCCAACATCATGGATGTTGGCATGGGGATAAGAACCATTGTGGACACCTAATCTCTGCTCCTGGGGGAGAGGATGACTATTTTCTTCACTGGGAGGAGGTGTCCCAGGGAGGAGACCCTCCATCCTTCTCTCCTCCAGCTGAGGATCCCACTGCCCTGGCACAGGGCCTGGCTGTGGATGGGGACAGGGCAGGCTGGTGGCACTGGGGACACAAAAGCCTATTCCTAATGTTCCTAATGGTGAAGCAAAGAAGCAATATGCACAGAAGTGATTTTGCCAGTCTCTTCTCACTTGGACTATTCAACCGCTAAAGCATCCAAGGCACTTTCACCATGGGTTGAGCCACTTGGGTGACCTGGGAACACTGACCTCTTCCACCGCTCTGCTTATGCCTGGACAGGAACACAAGATCATTGCTTGTCCTGCAGAGAAATTCCATCCAGGCTTGTTGCTCATTTTGGTGTTTAACATTCCCGTAGATTATCCAGCACTCCCTGAGAAAAATGTGCTTGGAAGCAGTGAAGTATTGTGTCTGGGGGGAGCAGTGGCTGCCCCCAGGGAGCTCTCCTCCTGCAGACCCTTCCTGCCAAGTCTCAGTTCTCACTATATCTTCCTTGCCAGCTCCCAAAGCCCTGGCGGCCCCATCTCTGCAGGAGGATGAGATGGGCATGTCCCCAACCTCCTGGTCCTCACAGAGCTTCGGACCACTCCCACAGTCCCTGCTGCAGGGCATAGAAAGGCTGACTCTGTCAACTTGATGTGACAGCTTGGGGATTTGGAGGGCATTATTTGGGAGCTGGCTCCATTTTGACTGCAAATTTTTGTCATCTTAAAGCTGTAATTCAGGAGCCAGATAACCATCAATGTTTGCCAAAGCTCTGGGCTCTGCTCCAGCCTGCAGGCACTGGCCCAGGTTGAGGAGGACATACATGTCAGCCTCTCCTGGTACAACCAAGGGTACAATCCTGCTGATATAATCAAACATGGTGCTTGTAGGGGTGATTTATTCCATGGTAAGGAGCAGACTCAATCAGCAATAACCCCGCATCTTCATCAGTAGGCCCACAATGCTGCTCTGGACCTCCATCACCACATTCACCACACCAGCGATACCCAATTCTGGCCTTGGCTCCTGCAATACGTCTTGAAATTTGGCATGATATGGACACTTCTCTCTTCCCCTGCCAGTATGTCCTTACTATTTGAGCCACGATGTGCTCAGCGTGTTTCTCCCTACTCATGGAAGAAGACGGAAAAAGCTACTGTGCTCATTTCTTATTTCCATCCTGGAATACAGAAGAAAAAACATGGAAAACACAAGCTCTGTGATTAACACAGACAGGTAATGTCAATCAAGTCTCTGCTGTAAACCCTTCATGGCTTAAAGTTTGCCAAACCCCCTATTTGACTGCCAGGATGTCTGCTTCCACTCGAAGATTTTGCAAGCACTCAGCTTAAACAGGTCAGCAATTCCTCAGAACAGGCTTTGAGAAAAATATGTTGCTTCATCCATGATGAAAAGACACTCAAAGCCACATTCAGAAGTTTGAACTGCTTCATTTTGGAGCAAGAGCTCACAATCAGTTATCTTTGGGAAAATTCAGCTACATTTGATCAAATTATATGTCTCCAAAAGTCTGAGTTTACACATCATGTCCCATGGAAAAATAACATCTGTTCATGTAATCCCACATTATATCAGAATGCAGGCAAATGAGATTGCCCAGGCAATCAGAAAAGTTTCAGAATTTATTCACAAAATTTGAGTAAAATATTTTGGCATTGGAAAATGCAGATCTGTCAAAATTTAAACCTGCAAGAACATACTGGCTTCTTTTATTTTGCTTGTTAAAAAATGAGAAAGGTATAAATTTGAAGATGTTGAAAGAATTCCCATGTATACATCTCTGCAAAACCTTTCCAGGTTTTCTTCTCACAATGACACATTGTTTAAAGTTTCAGATTGCTGCATTTTGAGTTTTTTTAAATGAAAAAAAAGACTAAAACTCATGTGAAACATTTCAAATCTTGTGAAATATAAATTTTTTTTCTGTTCTGACCTGAGCATTTTTTAAAGTGCCCAGCTGTAAGCAAAAAAAATGATATATTGACTCTTTATTTGGAACATAACAGAATTTTTTTAAATTTCAGAAGGCATCACTTGCTAGAGAGTGACCTTCCTAGTTTATTGTCTGTCCAGCAGACCTGGATGGTGCTTTTCAGTGTTCTGATCTGTGATGAAAGCATTGCCCATGGGTCAGTATTGTGGCATCTGAATCACATCCTTCATCCTGCAGCCTCTCTGCTCACCTGCCATTCACTGTTCCCACACATGGCTGTTTTTATATAAGGTTGTGAGCATAGGACAGGTGCTGTGTGTGTTCCTGCCTTGCTCCTAACCAAAAAGACAAGATCATCTAGGGATGTACTGCTGCTGCTGCTTTGCACATGATTAATAGTAATAGGGCAGATATCTTGAGGTGTGCACCAGTGCTCACCACAGGGCAGTGGCTGGGGCACCACACACTGCACCTACCAGGTCTCACTGCAAGTGAAATCTCCCTCCTGGCTGCAGCCATGAGACAGGGTTATCTGGAGTCTGGGTAGCTCTTGCTCAAAGAAACAGGAACAGTGGAAAGGGTAAGAGGGAAACCTGACCAAAGGGCCAAGGGCAAGTAGAATGTGCTGAGGTTTGGGAGCACACGGTCCCAGGATATGTGGCTCTATCTTGCTTACAGATTTGCTGTTCTTTGGGATATTGGTGGGCATGTCTCAACTCTCATTATATCCCCTGCCCTTACAGATAGGTCCTTACTGCGCAAGGGAGAGTTGTGCTGGAGTCCCCATCTGCCAGAACAAGTGTGGATGCCAGGTGAGTGCACACCAACACGGGCAGGATAGGGCTGGGTGAGCATGCCCAAATGAGCACACAGTCATGAACTGTGCGCAGGGCTGGGTGAGCGTGCCCAAGTGAGCAGTTGTTTCAGGGTGGCACAGTGTGAATTTCTGGGAAGGTTTGTCTGAATGCACTCTGCAGACTGATTTGGCATGGGTGAGGCAGATGTTTTTGGGGTCCAGCATCCCTCAGCAGCTCTGTACACAGGGAGAAGCCCTCCTTGGTCACTGCTAGTCTAAACTGTGCAGAGCCCCCCTCATGGTAAGGGGACTCTCCTGGAGGAACCTTTGGCCACAGGCAGCCAGGAGCCCATTCTTGGGTTGCATCCACCATTGCTCAGATCACTGTACTGTTGTCAGCAAGGACAAGGGACAAAAGCTTACAGGCTGGAGGAGCTGGCTGCCTTCCTCCACTCTGTGCCAACCATAATGCTAGTTCAGGAATTTCCAGACAAACCCACATCTCCCCAACAAACCCAGTATCCCCTGGCCTGCTGCCCCATGGACTCTCACAAGGTACAAAGGCAAGAGGAACACTTGGGATTTCTCCTATTTCAAATTCTCAGTGACACAGTGCTCTCTTCCATCCTCTCCTTCTCTCTTGGTGGCTAAGGGTGGGCCACCAGCCCAAAACATCATATGAACATCACCAAACTCCTGTCTGCCCAGACACCGGGCCTGAGGAACATATCTGCAGAGGACAGGGGCATGCAAAGAAGGGGAGCACAGGCTGGCCTTAGGGCTTGGTGCCAGGAGCTGCATGCTCTACACTGTGCAGGGGCAACAGCCAGGGACCTGCCCATGCTCAGCACCTGACTGGGCATGCACAGAACTCCATAGGATGGGCCCAGATTTCTATGAACGTCCAAGAGACATGTGTGCCCATCTCTGTTCGTGTTAACCTCAATCAACCTTTCCAGACAGCCTGTGCTGCCCTGGAAACCTCTTTACACAACCTCTTTACACAAGCAGTGGCTGGCTGCAAGAAGACCATGGTTCACCTGTCTTCCTGAGGGTGGTAGAAGATGGGACACTGCTCCCCTCTGCCACAGTCTCCATGCACCACTGTGGAACAGACACCTTGCAGCAAATGCCACTGACAGCCCAGGGCAAGCAACCAGGACTTCTTCTGGGGCCAGGCAGGAGAAGCAGGAATGAAGCCACTTGATGACTGGCTGCAAAAAGCTGGGCTTGTTTACCCCAGCCATGTTTTGCAGGTGTCCATCCAGACAGAAGGCAACTGCCTTTGCTCACCCCAATCCAGACCCACTGACTAGACCACACTGGACCAGTACTGAAGGACTAACACAGGCATCATGCAGGGTGTGTATCTGGCAAGCATAACCTAGAAGCAGAGCAGAGACTCAGGGAGAGTTTCATCACTTGGTTTCCACCATGCTTTCAGTTCTCTTTAAGCCAGCTTTTACATTAAACACACGTGAGGTGATAACTGCCGGCAGCTGTTCGTACTTCACATGATAATTCCGCTGTGTGCTGTTTGCCTCTCTTGTTGCATCCCTGCTGGTGTTGCTTCTCTCCCAAAGCTCTTCTGAACTCTCCCTCCCCCTTATCAGTCAGCAATGATGCATTTTATCCACTCCTTTCTGCTGACCACACTGGACCCTGCTATGCTTTTGAGGACATACCTTTCTGCTCCATCCCATGCAGCCCATCACCCTTGTGATCACTCCACTCAGTGCTCCAAAGCCATTTTGTTAGCTTCTCTGGATCTTGCCATCAGCCTCTGCTACACATCATGCCCATGCTGGCAAGAGCAACTTTTTCATTAATCTTCTGCACCACATCCACCACAAGTTCCCAACCAAACCTCCGATGCAAACAGCATTAGCCACAGCATATCTGTGGGTCGCAATGGCTCCATCCATACTATTAAAGTAAAAAAGGCCAGGACTTATTCCCCAGCTCTATGACCAAATGTCAGGTCCTAAAATCTCTAGGAATGTTGACTAAACTTTCCTCATCCCAGAAAAGGCTGGCTGCCTTCAAACTGAGAAGGGTGGCTGGGCTGAGCCAGGCACTGCACCGCACCTGGGTACAGGCAGGGCAATGGCTGGTGAGCCTCAGCCAAACTGTGCCCAGGGGCCACCCAAGGCCATGCCCTGGTCCCTTTGCTCACCTGGATGCAGCCAGCAGGTCTCAGACATACTTCTATGAATGTACAGAAACTGTATAGTGAAAAAAAAAAAA